>JAOXOE010025564.1:0-22404 GCA_028565055.1 Phoeniculus purpureus
CTCTGGAGATGTTTAAAACCCACCTGGACATGTTCCTGTATGACTTGGTCTAGGTGATCCTGCTGTGGCAGGGAGATTGGACTGGATGATCTTTCAAGGTCTCCGTCAATCCCTAATGTTCTGTGATTCTGTGAAATGGGGAAAGGAGTCTGTTTGGAGGAACAGATGGTGAAACACCAGTCAAGCAGGTGAAGATCTCATTGCACTAGGTCTTTGCTAGCTCAGCAGCAGCAGTAGACCATCACCCAGTTTTCACCTCTTTATCACACAGGCAAGCTCTCATTGAGAGAAACCTGAGAGGGAACTTCCTAAGAAGTTCAGAGGTGGAGCCGGACATTACGCAACACGCAGCACCACAAAGAGCCCAGGTTTGCTAAATTCACACTTTTTAAATGAGAAGCTGGATCACTCTTCCTAAGAGAAATCCTCCCACCCCTGAGGTATATTCCCAAAGGAGCAAAGCCCTCCAATGCCCTGCCTTCAGCTATCCCACCTCTGCATGAGCCCATGGCATGGAGCCCAGAAGTAGAAAGACTTGTTTTGCTCTGATTATCCTGGGTGCCATCAGCAGGATTCTTTGCAAACAGCTCCCTCCTTTGAAGGGCAAACATCCCCTTGCCTTTGGAGAACGACTGCAAGCACTGGCTGCTGAAGTTAGCCTTCCTGTAGTTATCTCTGCAGCACAGGGCACCTCTTTGAGCCGACTGCTCTCAGAAACAAAAGCTGAACGTGCTGAGCTCTCGCATCGTTCATTGTCCCCCACTGGTTCCTATGAGAAATAAAACTGAGACAAGTCTACTCTCAGCGGGACCGCGTGACCCAAACACCTAAGTGGATTCCTAGGACCAGGATTTGGGCCAGTTCAGCTGAAATTTGTGGTAGGAAACTCTGATATGAATAAGCAGAAGCATTACGAAGGTGAGAAGTACAGTCAGCCCCCTTTAGAGAAGTGCTAGCTGGGGTGGCTGCTGTTGAGAGGAGTAGAGTTGGGTGTGATCGTCCGCAACCTTCCTCTTTGCCCTTGGCAGGGGATTATCCACCGGGAAGGGTATAATGATGCCATTATGCTCCTCTCTGTAAGGCTAATGAGGAACAGTATCTCCAAGTCTTGCTGAAGAGGCTGTGAATCACACATACGGTGGTATCTTTGTCGCCCTCTCTTACTCCCTCTTGGCTTGTGTGATAAATGACACTCCTATGGAAGACAACCTAAGGTTGGCTTACAGTAGGGGCAGAGGTAGGTGAAGAGCAGCAAGCAAACCTATGCACTTCTTGCTGGCTTAGAGCATTAGGCCATTTGGAAAGCTCACAGTGGTTCTCCTTTTGCACGGGTTGACAATGTGCCTCCTTCCCCTTGGTGGACTATACGCTGATCAGTGCATTTAATATGAAATTAATACGAGACCTTTGAAAGTGTGAAAATTGCTGGATGATGAAACCGCAGAAGGATGCCATCATTCAGTACCAGGGACTTGGCAACTTCATTCCTCGTAGGGAATGAAAATGGGAATGCTGAGGTGTGTTCAGGACCCAGCCTACAGATGGAAGGCAGACTGTGTTAAAGAAAGAAAATAATTAACCATGAAAGGCACCAGGTGGTTTAATAATTGTTGTTCCAAGAGTGACAGTATCAGTAGAAATGGGACTGGAAGGGAAAGTTGGATGAACACGTCGGGGGTGTGTGCTGTGCAATGAGCTGATGGGGCTACACTAGGAAAGATCCACGCAGCAATTTCTTTGCTGGGTAAAAGGGAAGTAAGTCAGTAAAAGCCTCAAGTGAACCATCACTGAACAGGAAGCTGGGGTGAAATGTTCCCCACAGGGCATTTTCTGAATGTATGGTGCTTGTTCACCTGAGCCAGCCATCCTCAGCTGACAGGCTGGTGCCCATGGGCCAGTCCTGCCTTGGCCCCGCACTCCTTTCAGCTGGATTCCCCAAGAGGCTGCACGAGCTCTCTTGGTCCACAACTCCTCCGAAACTGGCTGAAGCTCAGTGGCTGGAAAGTGCCCCTTTCTCCCTTAGGTTTACAGCTGCTGACACAGACAGCCAGGGAAAGAGCTACTGAATGCCCCGTGATATGGCTCTGAGAGAGCAGCTGCGGGGAGAGCAGTACGGGAGGGGTCACTTTGCAAAGCACCGCGGTGCAGGCAGTTTCTAAGAGTTTGCAGAGGAGGAAAGATGAGCAGGTGGGTTTTTGTCTCCTCTGCTTGTAACTAAAGTTAAAGAATGAGGATGGGACAAAAAGGTGACTAGACTGAATTTGTAGAGAAGACGATCTCAGAGCCCTCCTTAGTTGACTCCCCTTTTGCCTTTCAGACCAGTGATGCTCAGTGACACTGAAGGGCAGCTGTGATACAGCAAACAAGGTAAATACATCAGTACAAGAGTGATACCTGGCCTCATGGAGCTTGCCACCCTAAGGAATTGCTGAGGGGTTGAGCTAGCAGGGTGCCCAGGGAATACTCAGACTATCCAAGGTGGAAATTAAGAAGGAATGTGAGTAAGTGTGTGTGAGAGGTGAAGGGAGTGACCTGCTGTCACCTGGCGGTGCGGTTTCGTGCTGTTTCCTCCTGGTTACCCCCAACCCTTGAGCCCTGCATTCACCTGGGGGCACCTGCTCCAAATCCCGTTGGGACAGGATGTGGCACTACCTGGGATTTTGGTTTCTCCAGCAGGAAAAGTGAATCTTTTCCTTTTAGTAAAGAGAATGCAAAACAGGAATGCAAAGTGCTAACACCTGTAAGGGAAGAGCTTTCTTTAAACCACCTCATTTCAAGCCTCTGTCTGCTTCTTCCAGCCAGATTGCACAACCAGTAGGGATGGGGGGACCTCAGAGCCTTTGAATGCGACGGGGAGCTGCTTCCCTGCAGGGAGCATTAGCTTTTAATTCTTTTAGTCTCTGTTTATTTACACTTTTGCTATTTCCCATCAGCTTTGAATTAATTCCAAGACCTGGCTGAAAGAGTCTTATCTGCCCAGCTCTGGGTACGGGCAAGTGTTACTTTAAGGAAAGAAGTGATTTTGTGCAAAGGGGAAACAACATTAGGCGTTGTGCCCAACACATCTTGGTAAATCTTTTGCTAAATTTAGGAACTGACCTGGGAACTGGCTAGAAAAGAATGTATTTTGTGGGATTCCTGGTAGTCAACTAGCCTTTCTAGGGAGGTTTTTCTGCTTCCGTATTGTAACAGGGCAATGCAGACACACATGACGATTTGGAAAAGAAGATGGAACGTCTTCAAACCCCTGCAACATGTCTCATACTACTGAACTTTCACTCCCATCTTTTTCTAAATGCCTTATTTTAGCTGAAGAATCTCCAAACATCGTGCTGGGCTTTCCAACAGGTCCTGACGCTGTGCGACAGATGGCCCAAATGCCAGATATTTAGAAAGGACTTCAGGAAGCTGCCTTGGTGCAACTCAATGGTGCATAAGGTCCTCGGCTGCCTTGAGCTGGCACAGCTGAGCAACTGCTCTTCGTGCTGTGTCTCACCTCATGCCAGCACAGGCGGTCCCAAAGAGCCTACGCTCACCAGCGGCAGTGGGTCAGGGACAAGGACTTACTGAAAACCCAAAAGGGGTTTAGTGACAGAGCTGTTTTTTTTGGCGGGGGGGGTTGGTTCTTCAGCACCATTTGTGGGTTGTTTCCAGAAAATGGTTCCTATTTCACAGAATCACAGAATCATCATGGCTGGAAAGGACCTCCAGGGTCATCGAGTCCAACCTTTGTCCTAGTATTTCAGCAGGATTCTCTTTCCCCCTCTTTTGGCTCCCTTCATTTTCCCTGTTTTTCTTTCTCCTGCTCTTTTGGTTGTTCTTAGTAAGGACCTGGTCCTGTGCTTTCAAGTCCAGGATGGATTGACCGGCGTGTTAAAGAGCTGTCCATTGGTAAAGCTGGTCCAGGGTCGAGCTGCGCGAGCGAGCACGCACTCTCGTCGGCTGCAGTGGCATTACTGTGACTCCAGCAGCTGAGGACCTCCCTGTAATCCCATTGAACTAAGAGTAACGCATGCAAAGTTTTTTGTTTCTCCTTTTCTCTAAAGAAAACAACAAAATCCCTTTGCTGGCAAAGCGCAGTCGTTCTAACCAGCACTGGAAAAATGCAGTTCTTGTGGACTTGGTCTCATAGTAACAGCAACAATAAGGCTGTGGTAAGAGCTTGGGATTCACTGGCCATGTTGGAAACACAAGGGCTACGTGATGTGCTTGAAGGAGCCCTCGACCTCCATCAAAGTCCAGCAGCGTCTCCGGTGAGGACCTGCAGCTCTCAGTAGAGCTAACCGTTGGTTCTGCAGGGTGCAGATGTGGGTGGGCATCCGGGATGAGGACGAGGGGATCTGATCTGTGAGCAGATGGAGATAGTGTAGAACAATGGTACTGGCAGCGGTGGCCGCTCCTTGCAGAGGCTCTCATAATGTAGCCCCGCTGCCCCAGAGCTGCGCATTGTTCTCGTTTGGTTGAGGCCCCTATTCAATTAGGGAGCAAGAATCCCTTCCCCTGCTCTGCTGCCGGCTCGACGCTATCACACTGGTCCCCGGGTAACCACAGTGGTTTGACACAAAGCAGCTCCGGCTGCGAGCCGCGCTGCACATTTATGTGGTCTTGCCTGGAAAGGGCCTGTGGACATCTGGTCTGAATCTCCTTCCCATTCACATCCACGTCCCCCGTCACTTCCCAAGGGACTGCAAATAATTCTTGGGGTTGATCCTTCTGCACGGAAGGCTGGATCTTGGGGACCACTAGAGCATCCATTCACTTGCGTGGAGAGGACGGCAAGCGTGCTCCTCCAACAAGGCATGGGCGGTGGAGGGCAGCCAGGCGAGCACATTGTTCCTCTCCGGGGGATTTTGTTAGATGTCTCTTCCTTTCCACCCTGGTGGCAGAAGAAACCAGACAATGACTTCTTATGCAGGCACATAGTGTCAGACTTGAGGACTGCTGCTGTTTTGGGTCCAGTTCACCCAGCAGGATCTTGATTGTTGTCTATGAAGTTAATGCTTCTCCATACAGGTTCTAGCACGCGAGAGATTGTGAGTGACTTAGGCAGATGGACAGATACAGGACTCGGTTTCCTCAAATCAGTCCTTCACACTGGTGGCTGCTTCTCAGTCAGTGATGCGTTGTCACATGTGTGAAAGGAAACCTAGAAGAGGATGCGTTAGCTCTTCTCCCCCTACTCTTTGTGGTTGTGTGGGAAGGTTAGGTCACAGAAGCACATGGTCGAGCATTTACGTTAGGATGTGTGGCTCCTGTTTTGATAGTCATCCTATGGTCTGGAGGAGCTCACGTTTCTCAGATGTGAGACTGCATCTGAGCATTATAGAACTTGCCGTGTGGTCTCTTCCTTTTTCCTCCTGCCCTGGCTCTGGTGGGTCACAGTAAAAGCTGATGAGAAGGAGATGGAATGAACTGGAGACTGTTTTAACAAAAGAGAAAGAGGCCACTGGAGCCAGGCACAGGCAGTGTTCTGGTGCCAGCAGAACCTGTGCTGGTGGGGAGAACCATAGAGTGCTGGGGAGTGGGATGACAGGAGCCAGCAGGAAGGCAATGGAGACAGAGCAGAGCAGTGCCTTGAATCCTATGCTTGCCCCTCAGGAGTGGGGAGTTGGCCCATCTGACAACAAGACTGAACAAGAAAAGCGAAGGCTAATGAGAATGTTCAGATTTGTTGTCCCTTCTCCCCTCCAAAGGTGGTTTCAGCCTCATTGAGGCTTTGGTCCTCCTCAGACTTCATCCTGGGTACCAGCCGCTGAAAACCATTGCTCTGCTCTATCACACCGACTGCTTATGAGGCTGCCTGTGGATGTTCTTCTGGCGTTAGGGGACTTCTGTCTGCTTTGCTTGTTTCTGTTATTCACACAATGATTTCCTCTTCCAGAGTGAACATTGTGAGGTGTAGGTGCAAAATCCACTGGCACTGAGAGCAACCTCCCATCCTGGCACGGCTTTCAGTCAGGCTCGCAGAGTGTGAGAAGTCATCCTTACAGAGCAGTAGAGGCTGCAGCTGTGGGGATTCCCTCACCCTCCCTGTTCCCTGTCAGCCTCTCTGTGACTTGGGACCAAGGAAATGTTTGATAAACTTAGGGGAAACAACCAGAAATGTCTGTATGAGGAGGTGGAGCCTCAAGGCTTTATAAGGGGTAAAGCTCAATTCATCTGCACTCCAGATCTAGCTGAGGAGTGGGTAAATGGTGTCACCAGTTTGATCTTCATAATAAGTACGTGTTTGTTCTCAAAAAAGATCAGTGGCCAGCTGGTGGCATGGCAACAGCCCATGAGTGCCATACAGGAGACCTGGGTTTGAGGGAGGAGAAGGGGAGTGTTGTCTCCAGGAAATTAAAAATTATAACTATAGCCTACTCAGCCAGCGCCTGGCTACGCCCTTGTAGCGGCACCGCTGTGCGTGGCAGGGGAAGGCTTCCTGCTGAGATGTCAGACAGCAGTGGTTTTCCCTGATGGGTTTTATAGGTGGGTGGGAAAACCTGGCAGCTGGAGGATTTTTCCCTGTTGAGCACTGGTTGTTGTTATTGCTGTTGTTCAAACCATTTTGCTTTAATGGGAACATCCGGTGTCCAGCGATACCTCTGGAAGAACAGAGGGGAGATATTTCAGCTCCAGACTGGATTTATGTACGTAGCTTCTTGCCACACAAGTCTGAAGAGAGAGGACACAAATAGGATATGGTAGAGGGTGGGTGAGGAGCTGCACCTGAGCGTTCCTCAGCCTCTGTGGCGGCTCTGAGGTGCTCCTTGGTGTCTGTATGCCTGTCTGAGCGGGCAGTGTACTCCTCTGTCCTCCACTGCCACAAACTGTTTTGTTCTTCTGAGGAACCACAACATTGCTGAGACTTACAGTGGGGGAAATGCTCCCTTCCCAGCTCTCCAGATAGCTTTTGACCATGGATTTCCAGTCAGGGTGATTATGCAGTCCTCATATTTTTCCATGTATTTTCATGCAGGGAATGGTCAGAAGCCCAGAGTCAGTTTGCTTAGTGGGGATTGATCTACTAATTTTAGCCCAGAAGAGGCTTACAGCTACTTTAAATTATGGTGTGGAAAAACCCTAATGTCTATGATCTCTAGAAATGTAAGGAGAGGCTTAGCTTAGCTGATGAATGGATTATACAGCTGCATCTATATATAATTGCAACAAGACAAAGCTGGGATTAATGTGTGAGCCATTAGGCACAGCTTCCCCTACTCCTGTTTATCTTTGTCTGGTTTCAGACTTATCATTGAGAGAGTCGTAAAAAATGTGTGCTATGCTTCCTGAAGAAGATAAGTTTCCCTAGGCCCCCTTTCTATTTAATCACTGCTTAGTGGTGTTGGAGTAGCTGAACAGAGTCAATGAGGCCAAGTGAAAGTTTCTGTGGATCTTCTCGTTACGACCAGTTTGCAGTACTTCTGCCTGCAACAGTAAAGAAGTGGCGCAGGGTGGGCACAACGGTGCAAACACAGAAGTGGGTAGGATGAGTATGGATTTGTGTATCTTTGTTTGCCTCAGTAGTCTCTAGGAGACCACCCAGGAAGGTGGTGGAGTCGCCGTCCCTGGAGCTGCTCAAGGCAGGATTGGACATGGCACTTGGTGCCATGGTCTAGCCTTGAGCTGTGTGGTAAGGATTGGACTTGATGATCTATTAGGTCCCTTCCAACCCTGGTAATACTGTGATACTGTGATAAAAACATAGAAATGTAGAAATAAGCAGAGCCATTCTCGAACCGTCTCAGCTTTGACAGTTAGGTTTATGGTTTGTGTTAAAAATAGTGCCTTGAAAGCTGGTGGATTCATCTGTGCATAGATGAGAGTGTTCAAATTAGGATGCAGGACCTGGTACTTGGCCTTGTTGAAGCTCTTACTCTTAACACTGGCCCATTGATCCAATCTATCCAAGTCTCTCATGCAGATCAACACTAGCTTAGTGTCCTCTGTAAAGTTACTGATGACACACTTGATGTCCTTATAAGGATCATCAATAAAGATGTTAAAAAGAAATTGAACTTTAAGGGATGCCACTTGTGACCGGCTGCCAGCTGGATTTAACTCCATTGACCACCACTCTTTCAGCCTGTCTGTCTGGCCAGTTCTTCATTCATCAGATTGTAAGCTCATCCAAGCCATGCCTGGCCAGTTTTTCAATGTGAATTCTGTGGAGAACAGTGTTAAAGGCTTTTTGAAACTCTTAGATAGACAATATCCACAGCATTTCCCTTGTCTATCGTCTTGTCATAGAAAGAAGTGGCATATGGAGGATGGAATCCAGTCTGGACCGAACACATCATTTTATTGAGCGCACAGTGTTTTCCTACATACGTTATAAAGCACTGACGCGAGCAGCCCGCAGTCAAGGTTCACAAAGCAGTATTTTTTATTAACGCTGTAATTTCCTTATCTACAAAGGTCACCTATCTAAATTTTGCAACTGTAATACAAAACAATAAAACCACAACAGATGTTTTCTATTCTAAGCTTTTCTTATTTTGTCTACTGCTCCCAAGGTTTCTTTGCTTCAGCATTGGTTCTTGGTCTTCAAGCTTGCTAACTCTGTTCTCTCTAATCCCATAGAAGGAGATCAGGACCTGCCTTTGTTTAACTCACGCTGATTTGGCCTGAATACTCTATATGGCACATAATGGCACCCAAGATGATCTCCTCCATGACCTTCCCTGTTACTGAGGTCAGACTGACAGGTCTATGAAGTAGTATGCTTGCACAAAGAGATTTTGATTAGGTTCTTATAGAGAAAGCTGCTGAAAAAATCTAAGTACTTCTCACAGTCTAGAGTATTTAATAAGATCAGATATTTTTCCCACTAAGGACATCTGAATATAATTTTATCTATATTGTTTAAAGGATTTTCCTTAGTAGAGTAACTTGAGTGGCTTCCTAGATTCAAAAATAAGCCACTAAAATTAAAGTGGTATAGTTAATAAAATGTCACTGATTTTAGCTTGATATTTAAACAAATATTTGAATGTTACAGACAATCTTGTCTGGATCTGTGTTAGTACATGAATGTAGTAACTCATTATAGAGAATAAATATTAGCTATCCCCTTATTTCCACAACCATTTGAAATTACGAGACTGAAATACATTATTGACACTTAAGAAAGATCATTTCTTTACCCTGACTCAGCAATCTAGATAAAATAACTTTTCCTACCTACCAGCTTAGAGTTTGGAATGAAGTAGATAATTCTTTTTCTTTTTTTAATAATAGCATAGGATTATCTTAGGTTATTATTACATATCCAAAGCCAAATGAAAAGAGACCATGCTCTGCAAAGAAATGTGTTGGAAGACATGAAGAGCTAAAAGTTTACTGACACAGATGATAAAGCAATTTCTTGATGCAATCCAGAATCTTGAGGTAATCAAATATTTTTTTCTGTGAAGTCTTTCTGACAGAGGAGAAGGAGAATAACTCTTCCCGTCTTGTATTTGCATTGCTTTGTGGGAGGGAATTAACAACCTGAAAGAAATTGCACCTAGATACTGTGCAAGCATTCATTGCTTCTCTGGAGGGACTATGTGAAAAATGTAGATGATAATCAGTGTATTTTCAAGTCACACATGGCTTGCAAGGCAGTGCTGGTGGCTGAGAGAATGTTAATGTAATAATTCAAAATGCTGAAGAAGTTGGAAAGATAAGGCAGACTTGAAGGTATATCAATGCAGGGAGTCAGTGAGTAATGCAACAGGTATTGAGAGGTTGGCCTGAAGCTTTAGTTCTGACTTTTTTGGAAGGAAAGTCTTACGAGGAGAGGCTGAGGGAGCTGGGGTTTTTTAGCCTGGAGAAGAGGAGACTAAGGGGGTACTTTATCACTCTGTATAACTACCTCAAGGGAAATTGTAATCAGGTGGAGATTGGGCTCTTCTCCCAGGCAAATAGTGATAGGATGAGAGGGCATGGCCTGAAGCTGCACCAGAAGGTTTAGGTTGTAATGTAAAGAGACACTTCCTCACGGACAGGATGATCAGACAGCTGAATGAACCACCCAGGCAGGTGGTGGAGTCACCATCCCTGCAGGATGTCATACTTAGCATCACGTCTAACTGATTGTGGTGATGTTAGGTCATAAGGTTGGGTTTGATGATTTTAGAAGTCTTTTCCAGCCTCAATGATTCTGTGATTCTGTGACTCTTCCACTCTTGTGAGCAGTTCACTCCTCCTTCCTAACATTGTGCTCAGCAGCAAGTAAGAAAGCTAGTAATGTTGTAGGTGTTTTACTACTCTGAGGGCCTTGCATGAGGAACCAAGATTCCTCTGGGTCTTCATGGGATCCTAGTGACAGAGAGTATAAATAATTCTGAGACTGCATCAGATGCAGTGAAATTGCTCTAAAGGCACCAGCCACCAAAGTAAAAATCAGAGTTCTGTCAGAGTCCTCTCCCTGACATATTTTCTCCACATAAGTGGACTTCTGATACTTCTGATGTCCCAGGTGAAATGCTTCTATACTGCACTCAGCAGGGGAAAATCCCAGGAAATTTCAGAGCACAACACTGAGACAGGTGAGACTCACAGCCTGAAAGTTGTAGCTTGTCTTTCACTGCCCAGTTCAGAGTTTCTACCACAGCAGGGGAACTGGCTCTATCCATAACTGTGGTTAGTTTGGGTGTGCAGAATTTTTCATCTCAGATTCAGAGATGAAGCTTAGCCTGCATAGGGGAAAATGCCAGAAGAACTAGGCAGCTGCTGAATACCACAGGGTAATGAATTAAGTGGGACTTAAGAAAAGCATCTGAATAGATGGCTAAAGTGGCCAGGAACCAGAGAGGGTGGAGAAATTTTATCAGTCTGTATCTTCAAGAATCTAAAGACAGAAAAATCTTGCCATGTTGCTACTGAATGGCCAATTCTGGCAACTTTTATGGCCACAGCAGTTAAATCAAACAGGAAAATAGCTGAAAACACTAAAAATCTTGAGTATTTTTGTACTTCAAATAGATTCAAATCTTTGAGGGTGTTGTATTTAAATAGAATGAACTTATAAGAAGCCAGTGACTTTATTTAAGAATGAGAAGAAGAACAATACCCTAAGAAGAGTTGATTAAATCTGGAACTAAACAATTAGTAGAGGAGGAAGAATAAGAAGAAAACTCAGTCTGACTTTCGACAAAACAATCGGGTGAGCCTCAGAAACTTTTCAGCATACTGGAATACAGTTTATAAAACCTGAGCACTACTCCAAATCAACACGAATATTATAAAAAAAAAAAAAAATGAAAAAAAAGAAAGAACATCAAGTATCTCTTGCAAATATGTCGGATTTAGAATGACAGAGTTCAGGTCTGGAGAGATCTAACAACAGCTTAGGAGGATATTTGAGCCAAGACAATGCTTGGCACGTGTATAAATGTTGCAATAAATATAATGATAACATTTGGCAAGAGAAAATGTTTGGTAAAACCTTGCATAATATGCAAAAAAAAATGGCAAAGATGCCAATAACAATACAGTCAAATTCTTTATAAAGCCTGAAAGGAAATGGGTTATTGAATTGTTTCGGGACGGACACTGGTGTAAAAAGCAGTATGTTGGTGGAAGTGCTACTTACTAGTGCTAACAATGAAAACAAGCAAGGGTATGACACAGATAATTCTATAAAAAAGCATACCTGCACAAAAATTACCCCCAACAGAGGAAGGCCTATAAGTAGCACAGAGTTCAATAATTTTCATCACTAATACTTTCACTCCAGTAAAGATCCCTTGGAACATATGCCTTGGAAGGGATACTTAGTAAGAAATGTGCTTAATCTAGCTGGCTAATATATTATTCTGAGAATGCTGCCCTGTGGACATTAAATGAAAACCTTAGTACAAAAAAAAAAACCAAAGAAGGTATTTATTGAGGAAGTAGCAGTGGTCAGGAACACCACCAGTAGAACAATTTCTGTTGTCTGCAGATGAATCCAAATGCTATATTAGTATAATTCTCTTTCCATGGTGCGAAAACTGCAGCTCAAAGCTGGAAAACATTTGTCCATGCATAACATCATAAACACAGAGGAAGTTTCTGAATACTAAAGTCTTTGAATCTTTATGGAAGACAAGCATTACCCAAAATGGAAAAAAAAAACCATCTCAAATTATACAAACAGGAGGAGACTTTGAAACTGGTACTCCTACCTTGCTGTATTCCTACTGCTGAGAGAGAATGGACAGGACCAGAAAACCCCACCTACACAGATTGACAATGGTTCTTAAAATCTTTGAGAGCAAAACCTTCATTTACATCACTAGTTCCCAACTACTACACTTGGAATCCATTTTAATCTCTGAAAATTATTCCTCGTCCATGGCATGTCACTATTGTAAACATTTTAATTGAAAACATCAGAAAAACTGTAAGGCACTTGGGAGCAGCTGCAGCTCTTCTGGCATTTACTAGTGATGTAGTGGAGAAAAGTCCAAATGCAATACTGGTTGACTTTGTTAGTAAAAATAAAGCCATAGGGTGGAATTATCACAGGCTAAGGGACTGCTTTAGGACAACTGGCAAAGAAAGCATTGTGTCCTTTAGCACGGGCACCTGAGGATGTGTATTCCTGGATTATGCAGCAAGCTGGAGAGGAGAAAGAGTGTTTTCAGCTTCTTTGGTCTTTTTGTTTAATACAAGTATAAAGATCCATAAAGTGTTACGGAATAATTTGTCTGGAAGTATAAACTAAACTCTTTAGGGATTAGAAGACTTGAAAAGTCTAAAAACGTTTTATTTGAGACTTAGATGAAGAACGTGGACTTTTGAACTTTTTTATAACAAAACAGGCCAGATCCAGTTAAAGCCTGCATCAGTGCAGTTAGAAAAACCTCTGTAGTAAAGCAAATATAATTTTATTTATATTGTCTAAATGATATATACCATCTACGGTATTCCCATACCCAACACCTTACCAGTAACCTGGAGAAGCACAACTCAGTGTTTACAGAGCCCATCGCAGAGAAGAGTCCACCAGCTGGCACTGTTTAAGTTTCTGCCTAGGTCTTGTGTCAGCTAAAAAATGTTTTGAAACAGAGAAGCATCAGGCACCAATGAATACTGTGCAATATTTTATCTCTACTGAGACTAGAAAAAGATTATTTTGTCAGCAAATTGCATAGGGGTCTTTCAGAAGTGGGAAAAACCTCAGTTAATGAAACCATAACCTATAATCATGTGGAAGCACAGCACAGAGACAAATCCTCATCTGGATGAATAAAGCCATTGCAACAAAGTAAGCCATGCATTGCTCTGTTTTTAAATAACGGTAAACGTGAACCTATGCAGCCCCAAGTAAGGTGACTAGCACACTTGGGGATACATAGCCATGCTAGTTCTAAATCTGGAAAGCAATGTAAGAAAGATGTAGTCATCAATTTCTGGTGAAAGACACTCATATCTTGAATAGGTCATTCCAGTTTCTGACAGGTTTCTCTAAAGGCAATGATCTCACAACACAGTAAGTGTAGCTGTGCAGTCATTTTTGAAACAGTAGTTAGCATAAGTATATGCGCTTAGAAGTCTGCGGGGTTGTGAAAGCAGGTGCTCAGATTCGGGTCGTGATCACAGAGGCATGTGCAGAGGAGATACAAGACAGCGACGACAAGACACATGAGCGGCTTCTGGATGGTCATGACCAGTGAGATTGCACCACGAACTGTTTAACAGACCAACTGGAGTCGAGCAAGGGAGTGTATATTGTGCAGCTGTTGGTAATAAAATGTCTGCTACTTCGATCACATTGGTCTGTGTGGAAGTCCATTAGGAATCCCCGCAGGTAGCATAGACTTCAATCACATCTTCCAATTCAATGGAGGTATAAAGGCATTAAATTAAAGCACCTAGTTCAAGACAAAGGAAATGGTTAAGAAAGACCTGAACAAAGGATGTAGGGTGATTACAAGAAGGAATTATGAACTGGATGTCAGCAGGATCACAAGGTAATTTAAACAGAACAGGATGGCAGAAAAACCGCTTTGAAGGAAAAAAACTCTAGTGCAAGCTTCAAGAAGAAATGGCCAAAGCATGGGTTTTTTTTGAGGATAAAAATGTTTGACTTTACAAGAATATACTTCTTAACCCTAAGCCAAAAGATAATTGAGTTCAGAGCTTTATTGATGTGAAATAAGGTGTCCCTTTTCAGTTTTTTCAATACTGTTAAGATAAAGAATTCTTAAAGGAATACTATCAGATGGAGTGAGGTCAAAGTTATAACAGGTTTTTAGTAATTTCAAAGAAGTCCGAAATCTCATTCACCTCACTCCCTAATTGCTTGACGCTTTGGCGCAAAAAGGCTGTGTCAAAATTCCCAGCGCACATTCTAGAGGTAAAAATCCCGACTTGCGAGTTTGACCAAAGTAAGAGTAAAGCTTCTCAAGAGCATAGCCTCTTGGTGAATGTGCTCAATATTTTAGAGAAAAGCCCAGGGAAATAAGAAGAATCAATCTTATCAGTCAAAAGAAACATGGGCTATAGTAGTTTGGTAATAGTCACAGCTGTCTACACAGGACACAGCAGTCTGAGCTACAACTTTTCAGGGGAATTAGATCCTTATTTTAAGCTTTTTTTTTTCCAAAGCATATAGGAGTGTGTCAAGGGTTTAAACCCTAGGTGAAATTAACCAATTAATTTAATTAATGTGCTAGTGGGCCAAAACAATACAAGAAGGGTTTGAAAAAAGTTAGATTTATGAACTGCAGGTGAAAAACAAAAAGCACTCAATTCGGGGAAAAAAACCCAAAACCTAGAAGACACAATTAATTCACCTCAAATAAAGAATCCCACATAAAACCACCTCATAAAAACACACACAGGGATAAATCACAATGTTCTACATACTTGAGCCAAAACGTCAATGTCCTAACCCTAAATTGAGAAAAATTTCCAGCCATTCCTGCTTCTTGTGGAAACATAGTGTTCATTTAGTTCAGTTTCAGCAGGCATTTTAAAGTCTAGTTCTATGTTTATGTGCTTCCACACCAGTGCTCCATTTCCAAAATGACCACGAACAAGCGGACAGCTCTCTCTATTTCAGCAAACTGTAGCATTCAGACAAAACATTCCTCAGTCTGGTCCTTAAGGTACCACACTTCACTGTGTTTCCAGGACAAGACAACTGCTGAGTTCATTACTAAGTGACATGTATATCCTATTCAAAGACAATCAAAAAGTGAAGAAGATTGAGTCAAAGGAGAAGAATACAGACCTGGAAACCCAAACCAGAAACTCCAAATCCCTTCTGTCTGTCTCTATACTCACAGAGGCATATTATTGAAGTTTGCAATTTTAAGACAAACCGAGAGGGAACCAGACCTCTGCAAACTGTGTGAGGTTCAACAAGCCCAAGTTCATGGTCCAATACTTGGATCAGAGTAATCCCAGGACTAAATACATGCATGGTGGCAAATGGATTAACAGCAGCCTTGAGAAGGACTTGGAGGTTTTGGTAGATGAGAATCTCAACATTAGCTGGCAATGTATGTGAATACAGCCCAAAAGACAGACTATATCCCAGGCTGTATCAAAAAAAGCATCACCAGCTAACAAAAGGAGGTAATTCTGTTCTACTTTTGTGAGACTTCTTGTGAAGTACTGCTTCAAGTTATAGAGTCTATAGTGTAAGAAAGACATGGAAGCATGTCCAGAAGAGAGCCATGAGGATGATCAAAGGGCTGGAGCATCTCTCTTATGAAGACAGGTTGAGGGAATTTGGGCTGTTCAGCCTGAAGAAGAGAACCATAGAGCATAGGTGCTCTATGGGCACCTTACAGCAGCTTTCCAGTACCTGAAGGAGGCCCACAGACAGCTGGAGATGGACTTTTTATGAGGGATGTGTAAGTGACCAACTTGGGACTTTCTTTTTGTCTCAACACTGCTGATCAAGGACTTTGTTTTGCTTCGCTGCTCTACACTGAATCTTGTTTTGACAAAACCACGACATCCGACAACAACCTTGCTGCACCTGCGCGCGAGCCGGATGGTGAGGCCGAGGTGGGGGCGCAGGGGCTAAAGTCACTGCGGGCCCTTCCCCCGCTACCCTTGCTGGACCGGGGCATGCGTGAGTGAAGGGCCACGGGCCGTCATCTGTTGCAGTGAGCTCCGTGGAAATGGGCGGACTTTTCGAAGAACTGGGATGGCGTGCTCCTATTTCAAGTGGGGCTCTTCCCCTGAACCTTGCCTGTTGCACCCTGTTGAATCTTCTTTTCTTTGGACTATCACCTGCGCCGAGACCGAGCCAGACATCGCTGGATCCCTGGTGGTGGTGGTGCTAATTAGATGCATCTCTGCCGCTTTTCTTGCTTAGGGACTCTGACTTTCTCTCCCTTTTCTTCTGTGTCCTATCACTCTTATCAGTTGTTATAGAAAATAAAGTTCCTAAGTTTGTATGGTATCTGACCTTGTTTGTGTCTTAATCTCGCCCTTGGGGATCGTTCAAGAACAATCCCTGATATCGGATCAGGACAGGATGCTAGTGATAAAACAGGAGGAAATTGTTTCAAGTTAGAAAAGAGTAGATTTAATTTATATCTTAGAAAGAAATTTGTCATAATAAGTATGATGAAGCACTGGAACATGTTGCCCAGGAAGGTTATGGATGCCTCCTTACTGGAAGTGCTCAAGTCTAGGTTGGATGGGGCTCTGAGCAACCTGGCCTAGTGAAATGTATCTACCTACTGCAGGATCCCTTCCAACACTCTATGATTCTGTGATTATTATGGTCATATTAATTTGCTTGCACCAGCCACTAAGGTACTGGGCGCAGCACAGGCAGTGAAGAAAAGTTTTATCTCTCTTGCTATTTAATTTCCTTAACCCAATTCACTAGTTCACCATTCACTAATGCATCAAGGGCCACTCAAAAGTTTTGGTAGGTTTACTGATACAACACCTAGATGATACCCACTGGGATAAAGCAGCCTTCTGAGAACTTCAGGTATCTACAAGTTTCAAAAGCTGCTGCATGTGTAGAGTCTGGATTTCACATGAATGCCTACATGTTGGACATTTTAGGTGACAGGCAATTTCTTCAGATCTGCCTTAATACAGTTTAAGCATTCCCATTACCTAGCTATTATCACATATCCAGATTTTTCTAATGACCACTTGCAAACTTGGTCTGAAGAAAGATTTACAGAAAAAGAAGCGCTCAGCTACATCCTTTCTGTTTGTGATACATTAACATCAGATCAAGGAGTGCAGTTACAAGCAGAGTGCAGTCTGTGATTACCTCTATAATAGGAATTGATGCACCTAGAGAGATAAAGGTAGTTTATGCTGTCTAATTTAAGAATAAGAATGCATTTGATGATGTTAAACATCAGTAGATTTTTAATATCTTTATGTATGCAAAGAAACACAATGAAGCTGATGAAGGATCTAAAGAGTAAGTCTGGTAAGTTGCAGCTGGGGGATCTGGGCTTGATTAGCCTGGGGAAAAGGAGGCTGGAGGGAAACCTTATTGTTGGCTACATGTACCTGAAAGGAGGTTGAGGCGAGGTGGGTGTTGGTGTCTTATTCCAGACCTTATCTCCCATCTCCAGGGCTCAGGCTTCACAAGGGCTGGCTTATCAGTGAAGAACAAAGCAAAGAAGGCACTGAATAACTTTGCCTTTTCTCTCTTCTGCTGTATAACCCGTGTTATTCATCAGTGCACCTTCCCTAGCCTTCCTTTTTACTAGTAAAATATTGAATATATTTGAATATTGACCAGCTCTTGCCAACACCTTTGCTCTCTAGAGTCCCAAAGCACTGTACTCTTTTAAGCAGATATTTGAAGAGGACAAATTTAGTTCTTCTGCCATTCAGGGTTGAAACAATGCTTGTTTCTTGACTTCTTCCTCGCAGGATACTCCCAACATTCTTATCTTCATTTGTCAGTACAAGGTCCAGCAGTGTACCTCTCCTCATAGGTTCCTCCACCACTTGTCTTAGAAAGTTATCCTAAATGCACTGTAGGAACCTCCTGGTCTGAGTATGCCTTGCTATGCTACCTTTCCAGAAAATGTCAGGGAGGTTAATAACTCCAGGGGCCAGGGACTGTGACTGTGAGGTTAGTCTCAGCTGTCTGTAGAAAGCCTCATCTACTTCTTCACCCGGGTCAGATGGCCTGTAAGGATGGATGTCCTTATGGTCATGGATGATAAATGACAGAAATTCACAGAAAGATAAAGGCCATGGCGTGAAACTGATACCAGTAGCTACTGTGGAAAAGGCTGAAGGATTATTAGATAAGAGAACTGCATCAAAAGTTAAAGTAGCACCTGGAGTAACAGTATTTTATCTTTCTTCTCATGCTACATAGGCTTCAGCATTCCTGAGTATGCAAGAAACTGGAGCTGGTGGTCCTGCACACTGCACTCAGATTGATATACTGATGCAACATGATAAATTGTCCGATGGTTTGAGAATTTTGGTGATTTTTTTTTTTAAATTGCAAGGCAAAGCTGCAAGCTTAATATATGCATTTCGGCACATGAATGGGATTTGGGCTAGCAGAGGGGTTTGAATTTCAGTTTTGGGGTTTCCACCTCCCCCTTTTTAACCTTTACCTTTATCTTGATGGCTGACAAAGCACATCTTGTGAGTTTTGGCACAGTATTGATTTGAAGGGAATATACACCTTGTTTCTGAAGCTAGCTTATGTCACAAGAGTTTTTACAACTCCCATGATAAAGACCCTTAGGTCTATACAGACAAAATATTTTCCTTCCGATTTTTATTTGTAAATATAGCTGTGGCTGCAAAAAAGTGAGGGACAAAACCACCTCCAGGATGGTGACTGGACTATGATTTATTTGTTTTTGCAACCTTGAAACAATCTTCCATCCTTAATTTAAAAATTCTTCTTTACAGAATCACAGAACCATCACGGCTGGAAAGGACCTCCAGGGGCATCGAGTCCAACCTTTATCCTATTCTCTAACTGCTAGACCAGATCCCTAAGCGCCCCATCCACTCGTTCCTTAAACACATCCAGGGATGGTGACACCACCACTCCCCGGGCAATCCATTCCAGTACCTAACCACCCTCTCAGTAAAGAACTTCTTTCTAACATCCAATCTAAACGTCCCCTGACGGAACTTGAGGCCTTTCTTCAGTTATCTTTGCCATTTGGCCTCCAGTTATAAAGCATCCCACCACTTGCAGTTATATTTTCTGAAAACATTCACATTTGCAAAGGGCTAGTAACCATCTAGCAGTCATAACAACTGAGCCTCTAAAACACAGGATCTTAAACTACAGATACTCAAAGCCTAGATGGGCTCAACTTTTATCAAAGTTACTCTAACATTTTGTAAGTTAAATTTCACCTGCTTTTCGGCTTCAGATGTTTTTAGGTCGATACAGTAGTTCTGCTAAGTATCTTACATAGTTTCACTCAAGTCATACACTAGTATTTCAGTCTTTTAAAAAACCCCAATTGAGACTCATAAGCAGCTTCAAGCTTGGAATTGTGTATGAAGAAAATCCATTGACACAGTGTGGTCAAATTGACATACCTTGTTTTGTACAGCCATTGCACCAAATGAGAGTATACTGAATATTCAAATATTAATTTCAAACACTCTGCTTAGCCAGATTCTTTTATACATGTGGCTGCTCTACAGGCCTCCCTCAAATGACCCCATCCACCCTAAGGGGCACTCTTGAAGTCAGATGTTCATCCCTTTGCCCAAGGGACAGCAATGACTAACTTTATTTTTCAGGTGAGAGAGAGAATTAGGTGACAACTCTGAAAGATACATTTCTAACTGCAATGTGTGTATCTTATTAATTAGGACAGAAAATCCTCTGTGAATTCTGTATGAACTTATTAAATTTAAGACTACTGTACAGTCACTCGATTTTGAAAAGGTTTGGTTTGGTTTTACTTTAAAGTTCTGATAATTATGCATGACTTGCACAAGAATGAGGTGATTTAATTCATTACTGAGAAGATAAAGTCTGCAGCTGTTCAACCTGAGGACCTCATTCAAAGCATGCCAGAGTGAATGAAAAATCCTTTCCTGATCAAAGCAGTTGTAGACTGCAGTCTAGCAAGTAGCATTAGAAAAATTAGTTTAAACTACTTGCTTACGTACATTGCTTGCAGAATGAAGACCTTTAAGAGAACTACTCTGCATAGTATGATAGCACACGAGTTGCTTCCACAGCTGCCTGACCCTGAGGGTGTCAATTTGTACCCTGACTGCAGCTGTGACACTCACAGCAAGTGTTCGTAACCAACATGTCAAAGGAGCTTTACAAACTGTAGATAAAAAATAGAATGTTTGTTGTGGCAGAGAGCAAAACGAGGAGAAGAATATCATCTTTCTTCACGTCTGACTTTTTGTGTGGCATTCATTCACAGATGCTTTTTCAGGTATGCTCAGAAATTCTGGGAGATATTTTCTTTTCCTTTTGCACTGTTTTAGTCACAGACTGTATAATACCGTAAATGTAAGCAAAATGTAGGATATTTTAATTTCATAGTTTAAACATGTTTCTGATTGCTTGTTAATGGTGGTGTTTCATTACTGCTTAGGCTATAACAGTGCAGCCATGCACTGAAAGACATGGTTTATGTCTTTCAACCATTAGAGTTCATTGTGCTGTTAATTTGTATGTTCAGATTACAATGCCAGAGGTTTTTTTTTGTATTGTTCAAATATAGGTAGTACAGTCTGCTTGGTAGTTTAGCAGTAGTGTTTATGGCTTTGTGTTTTAAATACAGCTGACATACAGAACAATATAGATCTGCCTGTTGTAAAAGGATGTATCAAAAGAAAAAATGATAGTATGACAGAGCAAGACACACAGTTATGAGAACACTATAAAGAACACTGTATAACTTAGGTGTTGCTGACACAGAGGCCCATACTTTGAGAACTTAGTACCTAAATAAGGTGGTTTCCCTTACTGCAAAGGCTTAGGCTGTTCTAGGTGCACTGACTGGAAAATTTCTGCTTACTGTTAAGTATACAGGGAACACTGTGACCAGGAAACTGCATCTAGGTGCTTCACTAATGATTGCCTGTAAGTGAGAGTTGTACTATTTATGAAGGAATTTCACCAGTAACTGCTTTGCTTCTTTCCTGATGGAAAGCGGTGAAAGAGCAGAACAACAAGCTATTAGTTTGAATGAAAGCATTTTGTACTAATCTGAGAATCACTTTCATGTTTGAAGTCTGCTGAAATAAATTCTTGTTTTTACTGATAAGGTATCACCTGTCAATGGAGAAGTATCACGTATCATAAAATCAGAAGAGAAACTGTTGATATATTTAAGATCACACTGACATAAATTTAGTACTACGTTCCATTTAGATATCCCAGGGTCTTTCCCAAGCACAAACACATGTTGGGTGGTGAATGGATGGAGAACAGTCCTGAAGAGAAGGGCTTGTAGGCAGATAAGACAACATTTGAAAAGGAAATTTCATACAGAAAATTCAAAAAATCTTCACTTCTGCTCTTTATACCTTATTTAAAACCAGGAAAACATCTTTCTTCTCTGCTTCTTCAGGCATAGAGGTAATTAAGATTTTGTTTAAACCCTAAACCAATGCATTTCCAGTTACAGAGAGGAAGGAAACAGTAATTCTCCTAATCTTACATGAGTCCAAATACCTACTCAGGCCAGAGTTGCAGACTGATGTTACTAGTTATTCAGTTACTCTAGCCTGAATTATACAAACATCTTCAGTGCCAAGTGTGAAGACATTTAAATTTCTTCTTATTTCTACCATGATCATTTCTCGTCCTTCAAGAGCTAATCTTGAGTTTGCCCTAAAGTCTGTGGAAAAATTCTTATGACCGATATTTTTTTTGGAAGTTGACAACGATGCATACACTGTCTGGCTTAGAATCTTTTTTCAATCTATCTGCACTTTTCTGAAAGATAATTTCTAAGTTTTTTTGACAATGCCACTCATTCTTCCTCATTTGATTAGATAAGTCCTTGGCATTTTCAGCAATAACCTTAAGAGCGTTTGGAACTCTGTGGGCTGTTGCACAACAGCAAAAGACACACTTTCTCTTGCCTTATGAGTTATCTTTAATTTCCCTTCTGTATTGCCAGTATCTCTGAACTTTGCTTCAGAAGTACAAAACAGCATATTTTCCCAAGATATTCAGCAAAACCAACTGGGATTTCCCAAAATTCTGAGGACTCCAGTCTGGGGAATGATTGTCTTCCAAGGTTTCAAGCATTGTTGCAACAAGCCACACTGTATGGGCTGCTCTGAAACCAGAGCAAATCCCCTAACTTTATAAAATTTACAGCTGTTTCTGTGTTCTCTTATCTTCCCCACCTTTTGTTTACCCTCTTTTTAATTATAGGATTGGGGGTGCCTGGAATCATAGGATCATAGGATCATAGGATGTTAGGGGTTGGAAGGGACCCAAGAGATCATCGAGTCCAACCCCTCTGCCGG
>JAOXOE010025624.1:0-22392 GCA_028565055.1 Phoeniculus purpureus
GCCCCGCCGCCGCCATGCCGGAGCACGGCCCCCCAGCCCCGCCGCCAGGGATCAGCAAGGTAGGGGGGCGCGGTAGCGGGGTAGAGCCCGCTCGTCTGCCGGGGCGGTGGTGCCGTCACACAAAAAAAATCTCCGATTCCTTTTCCCTTTCGGTCCCCCGGGTTGGTTTTCCCTGCCTTTGACTGCGGAGAGGGAACCCGGGGAGCGTGTGCCGAGCACCCCCTTCGACCCTCCTGCTCGCGGCGGGACGGGGAGGGCTGGGGCGGCTGCCGGGGCCGCTCGAAGGGCGAGAGGTTGTGGGGAGCGACTGGAAAGGCATCCGATGGCTAGGGAGCGATGGGGCAGAGGAGCAGAGGCGGCCCGGCCACCCAGCATGGGGCCCCTGGGCGCACAGGGTCTGCCTTGGGCTTCGGCAACAAAAAGACGAGGATGGTGTTTTGGGGGGAGACCCGGACCCTGCTAGAGCAATCAAAGTCCTCAGTTCCAGCAGAGCCTTGAATCCAGTCCCTCTGAGTTTGGCTCTGCTCTGGACAGCCCGATAACTTGGCTTTCTCTTAATAACTGTGCTTTGGGGCAGGAGGAGGTGTCTGCACTTGGGTGAAGCCTGGGGCTTAACAGGGTGGCATTTCTGACTCTGCTTGAGGTCCAGGAGAGTGTTGACCTGTCCTGGAGAGAGAAACTGCAGCTTGTTCTCTTGCTCTGGTACTCAGAGATGATGGGTCGTAGTAGGGTAGGCATGGAGTTGGTTCAGGGAAACGGTGGTTGGGAAGGGAACAGGGGCGAGTTTACATATGTCGGCTACTGTGGTCTCTGGGTATTAAAATGCAGACTGAAGGGTACCCTGCACATGGTATATTTGGGATGTTTTCAGGAGGTTTGACTTTATGAGTCTCCAGGGAGCCTGGCTCTTGATACTCGGTGCAGGAAAAGGGATGGTCTAGCAGAGCCATGGCTGTGTTACTGCTTGGTGCTGCACTGGAGCCTTACACGAGCAGGTAGTAAGTGTTATGTACAGAGAGCTTACTCCTGCTCCTGACAAGAGCACAGTTAGTTTCTTGGACAGGTCAGCAAACTATATGGGGGCTGCTTCTGACCTTAAGGTGTTCCTGGCCGCTTTTGATCTTGTCATTTAAGCAGGGCTGTTGATTTTGGAGAGGGGTGACCCTGACCTAGAGCTCAACTTGGGGGATAAAGACAGGGACACAGGGATTTCCGTGGGGCTTTCATTTCCTACTGGGAGAGGAGCTGCTGTTGAATTAAAAACCAGTTTTCTGTGTTGGCTGCCCCTTACTGACCCATAATTTCTGGTATGTGGTAGTAAAGTCCAATAGAGTGTGTTGGCTTTATTTCTGAACCACTGGAAAGGGAGTTGTTAGTGCATCCTGCCAGAAGGAAAGACCACATTTCCTTCACCTTCGTGTCCTAGTCTGTATTGTTGTCATCTGCGCAGTGTTTGTGGGGTTTTGGGGTCTTTTTGGTCAGTTGGGCTCTTTAAAAAGAATCCAAACAGTGTTTTATGTGTGAAAATGAATGTCTACCACATTGGGACAGTTGTGGAAGCAACTGGAAATGGTAAGTATGGAAATGAGAAGAAAGTCACAGGATTTCTCAGGGTAGTATAGTGGCTCTTTGTGAAACGGAAGAGAAAGCACTGAATACAAAGGGCACTGGAGTGATCCGGGATGTAGAAAGCAGCCTGAAGATTTATGGCTCAGCTGGGACCTTTTTTGATTGTGGGCGAGAAGGTTTTGTGCTGAAGCTTGTGTTGGCCTTTGGTATGTCCCTGTCCTGAGGGTCCAGACAGGAGTCACTCACTGTTCAGCAGCTCAGATCCCCAAGCACCATCCTTCTTGTAGACCACCAGTACATGTGGAGTGTCCCAAAATGCTGCTTTCGGGAGTGTCCCCAGTTTGCTGCCTTGGAAAATCTTTCAGAACATTTTGTCTGCAAAGAAAATGACATGGTGCTTTCTGTTCTTCAGATCAAGAAGGGCGTTTAGATCCTTAGTTAAGTGCTTACATGTGCTTGTCTCTCTCCCATGCTTGGTGTATTCACATGATAGCAATGTGCATGTTGACAAGATGATAAAGAACATGCTAACAGAGCCAGATTCTTACACATGGAGAGAAACTGGGCATTCCTTTTGGTTCCTCCTAAATGCATCATCCGAGGTGGCTAGTTCTCTCCTCCTTTTTGTAGCACCTGACATTTGTCTCCTGACTGGAAATGTGCTGAAGCTGCTTTTTCCCCAAGTGGAGGCCTGGGGAGATAAAGCTCAGTAGTGCACCATTATAGTAGAGTAGGACCTCTCTTAAGTTCTTTTTGGGGCTGGTTAATTGTGATGATCAGCTCTCTTAGGCATCCCAAGCTAGAGTATAAGCTCTCTAGGGAAGCGTTTTTTAGCGGAAGGATCTAAGTACTACTGGCTGATATGTCTGTTGGCAGGATCCCAAGAGCTGGCTGGAAGAGGCCCCTACTATGAAGGAAATGCTGAAATAGGACTTTTAATGAACTTACATAGCAGTTCCTTAAGGACCAAGAAGACTCTCCTCAGGGAAGAAAGGAGTGGGATGTAGCTAGAAAGAAATTCCTTGTTGCATTCAAGCTGTGACAGTAAATGAGCAAACCCGCTATTGCCTGGATACAGCTCAAATAATGTTGGATCTAAGGGTACTGATCTGTAAGCACCACTTGACCCAGGCAGGGCTAGAGAAGAGACAAGTGTCTTGATTGTAGCTCTGAAGTGCCATGAGATGGATAACAGAACCCTTTGTCTTTGCCTTTGGGATTTCTTTTTCTATTTTCCATCTTGTAAGTGGCTTTAGCAACCTCTGGGAATGAAAGCAGACTCTGAAGTGTGTGACTAGGCATGCAGTTTGGTGGTGGTTTCAGCACGGGTTTTAGTGAAGACCACTTCCATTCTTGGTGTCGGTGATCAGCCTTGTGTTCACCGTATGATTCCACTTCATGCTCAGGGCTTCGGGAGGACTGCTTTTGAAATGTAGGCTCTGCAGGAGCCTTTGGTGATCTTGATGTTCGGTGTCTGAGATAAAGTAGCTGGAGTCCCAGGAGTCACTGACACTCTACAACCTAGAGTTTTCACCAAAGGCCTTGTGTAGAAACCCAACACCCAACAAGCTGAAGACCAGTTCAAGGTTTCGCTCATCACCTTAGCACTAAAAGGTGTAACCACTGTCTTACTTAAGTGAATACATAAAGCTGTATGGGCCAGTCCTGTTCAACATCTGTCACAACCTGTATTCGGTTCACCGCCTAATTGAAGTGAGGTACTCTGTGTCTTTAGACATAGGACCAATGAGGTGAAAGCTCTAAGTCCCCAGTCTGGTTGCCTGCTGCTCCTGTGACTCTTCACTAGTTCACATCTTCTTCTGGGCCAGCTGCTTAGTGGGACTTCACAGCACAGAGCCTGCAGTGAAACGCCTTTGGGGCTCTGTCATAATGGTTCTCCTGTCCCTGGTCAAATGTGAGGTGCCACGTGTGAGTGAAGGCAAGTGTAGCTAGAAGGGCAGAAGCTTGAAAGAGTAATGTCCTGCTGGAATGAGCACTGGGAGTGCTGGTATGGTGGGCATCCTTTGTTTCACTGCTACTTCCATGCAGGTTAGGGAAACCAGCTGTAGCTGGCTTAGTTTGTTCTAACAATTTAGCAGGGCAGATCCAAATCTGGTGAGTAAAGGTCAGTTTTTACTAATTGAACTTGTTAAGAGTTGGCGCGTCTCTGAGGTCGTCTTGTAGGTTTAGGGCCAAGGTCATCATCCCACTGCTGGGACACTGCCAGCTTGGTTTGCTTTGAGTATTTTGGTTTTCTTCCCTTACTTGCTCGTGTGAATGAGAATTTGGCTTGAATGGCACCTCTATGTGCTGTTACACATGTCCTTTGATGAGCAGCTCATGAGTGGTAAAGGTAATGCCTCAGGGTGCTCCTCAGGAGCTGGGTGCCAGGAGAGGAGATGGTTGCCCTGTGGTTGGGCGTCTGTTTTCAGCCCAAGCAGGAGTCACTGGTGCTCAGTCCCCCTTTGCTGCAGCTCATTCACTCTTGTGCTGGAAACTGTCAGTGTTTATGTGACGAAAGAGAGCAGAAGATGGCTTTTTGTGAGCGCTGCCTTCTCCCGTACACGTGCTGGCCCCGAGCCAGGGTGGAAACTCTGTCTTCATGAACAGAGAGAGAGATGGGAGTGGCGAGAGACAGATTGGGGCCTTCCAGAAGCAGAGGGAGTTAAAATAAAAACATCAACTCATGCAGGGAAAAGCCACTAACAGATGGGCCTGGCTCCTGGGTTCTACGTGCAGTTGGCTTCATGGGCAACACTGACAAGGTTTCAATCTCGGAGTGTGGGTGTAGGGCACAGGTCATGTTGAGATGCTTGATGGAAGATTAGAGTAAATGGCAAAAGGAAGGAAGCTACATGGGTAAGTTATTTGTCGTTTGGCTCTCTCTGAGATGCCTGAAGTTTGGTTTGTGAGTCGCTGCTGCTGTATGGGCTGTTGGAAGGGCAGTACTTTGTTTTCAATTGCGGCATCCTTGAGTGAAGGCAAGCTTTATCTTCTCTATAAAACAGTATTGCTAATGCTCATGGAGGTGTGTTTTACTATTCTAGAGATAAGTCCTGCAAGTAGATGCTGGCAGCTGTGTTTTCCTATGCCCAGCTCCAAGTTAGGCATCTTGGTAAGTAAGATTTGCTGAACAGTTCAGTGTACAAGGTGCCAACCTGACTTGGAAGGATCTTGGCTAGTTATCTGTGCAGGAGTCTGTGCCTGGCAAGAAACCTGGTCTCAGAGAAGAAATCAGAAAAGCTTGGCTCTGAACTTGTTTGAATATCTGTCCCAGGCATATAGAATGTCGAGAGCTGATGGTGGTTAGGGGCAACTTGAGTAGAGAAAGGAGAAGTTTAGATTGGACCTTAGGAAGAAGTTGTACCCTGAGAGAGTGGTTGGGTACTGGAACAGGCTGCCCAGGCTGGTAGTGGAATCCCCATCCCTGGAGGTGTCTAAAAACCAAGTAGCTAGAGCACTTGAGGCCATGGTCTGGGGGTTGTGGCGATATTGGGATGTCAACTGGACTTCATGATCCTGGAGGTCCGTTCCAGCCATGATGATTCTGTGATTCCATGATCTCACTTGGAAGCCTTCTAGGTGGGACCCATCTAGGCACTGAGACTCCTGGCCTTGCAGATCCCCAGGAGCAGATGGCTCCTGACCAAATCCAGCCATGTAAGTTGTGTATCCAGAAACATAGAGAGGAGTCTGGCAGTCCACCAGGTACTGTTTGAGGGGGCAAGAACTGACTGCTCTTTGTAACCAGAATGATTTCAAATGGCTAGATTCTCTGTGTTCTAATTAAATGCCCTTCGGGGAGTAAAAGCGATGAAGTGTTTCTGTGATCCTGCTACACTCTAAATATTCTGTGCAGTGCCCCCAGTTTGGCAAATCGTTTAAGCAGATGCATAGGTCTATGCACATGTTTAAATCCACTGAGCAGAGCAATTTGCCTCCCAGATCAGTGCATCATTCCTGCTCAGGAAAGTTTGGACTGAGCTTCATGCAGTCTAATTGAAGACAGTGGGCTTTCAGCGTAGCCTTAAAATTAAACACCTGCTTGGGTGTTTTCCTCATCACAAGTGGTCTTTCACACACCCAGATGTGTTCTGTGGAATCATTTGATATTAGCGATGTCCTTGAGCACTGCTATCCTCTTAATATCCTGCGAGATTTCTTGCCAAGTGCTTGCTGACAAGCTGTGTTCCTGTGAGCCATTCAGGTGAGATGCTCTCACAGCCCTGGTATTCTGCTAGCTCGCGTTGTGCATATGTGAATGATTAAATCAACCCATCCGGGTGTCATCTGGAGAGCAGCAAATGCTGAGCTTGCTTTGCAGGCAGGGGGAGGATGAGATTCCCCCTCTAGTTTTTTTCTTGCTGAAAACTTTTCCCGTCTGCAGATGTGCAGCTGCTGGAATTCATCGCCAAAAGCCAGCCATGACTTTCAGAGCTGGGGAACATGCACACATCTGTTCGCAGAGGAGAGCAGCAGAGGGGCTCGGGTCTCCTGTAGTAAGGGACTATATTCTTGTGATAGATAGATCTGATTGTCATGAAGGGAAATGGCAAATGTCACAGGGCACCGTGAGGGTTCTTCATAAGTATGAGTTGACTTGCCAGTGGCAGCCAAACCCCAACTTGCTCTTTGCTCCCAGAGACTCTTGAGACTATTGGAGCTTTTTCTTTAAAAAGCTTTTAAGCCTCATCCCAGAGGATGGGTATCTTTTCCATATGCAAAAATAAAACATGTTTCAGCCGCGAAGTGTGCTCTGAATATAGGCTTCGTGTTTTCTTTTAGGTGAGATTCGAGTCTTGGTTTACCCAGAGCTCAGAGTGGTGTAGTGGTATGAGGAAGTAAATGCCTCAAACCTGTGCGACTGGGTCTAGGGGGTCCTGCTGTGGCAGAGGGATTGGACTAGATGATCTTTCAAGGTCCCTTCCAATCCCTTCTGTGATACTGCGAAATTGAGATGCGTGTCTTCTTCAGTATCTGTAGTACTTCAGAAATCGCCATCTGGCCAAAAACAGGCCCTGAGGTACCTTCAACAATCTGCTGAAGTCCGTGGGAGCTTTCTGTGAATTCTGTGAGCTTGGCATCAGGCTGTAATTGAGAATCTGCTGTCCCCAGCCTTGATGTGCTAGGCTGTATGTGTGGCCTTCTAGTCAAATTCTGCAAGAGAGTTTCTTGCTGAAGTGAGATGTATAAGATATCAAGCTTTTTCCATATGATGTAATAAGCCCTGATCTAGCTGGCTGCTCTTTTTCAGCTTTGTCAAACTCTTGAGAGAGGACCAAGAGAGGACCAAGCACGTGCGAACTGGGTTTTTTTGGCAGAAGATTCCTGTCCCTGTCCCTTGAGATTACAATGAGTGATCAGTCCCTCTGTTCACTCATGCTCCATTCCCAGTCCCTCTGTTCACTCATGCTCCATTCCCAGTCCCTCTGTTCACTTATACTCCATTCCTAGTCCTTCTGTTCAGTCATACTCCACAGGTCCAGTCTCTATGTTCACTCCAGTCTGAGGGACACCAGGGAGAAGAGATCAGCACCTCTCTTTCTACTTCCCCTACTCAGGAAGCTTCAAAGAACAGTGAGGTTGCTCTCAGCCTCTTTCTGTCCAAACCAAAGCCCAAAGTCCTCAGTGGCTCCTCACAGGGCATCCCTTCCAGCCCTTTCACCAGCTTTGTGGCCCTTGAGATGCATTCACTAGCAGGGTGTTAATTTTACTCAAAGATTTGGCTTTTTAAAAGATGAAGCCTGGCCCTGGGTTACATAGACTCTTCTTTCTGTCTCTATTTAAATAAAAATAAATGTTCAAGAAAGCCTGGAAACAAGTGATTACCAACCCTTTTTTTTTTTTCCTGAAGGACTTAAGAAGCTCAGCTATCTCATTATGGTCTCTGTTACACGTCACTTTCTTGTTGGGATCTTCTTTAAACTATGAACAGTATTTTGCAGTGGAGGAGATTTTGGTGTGACTTGCCATAGAATCATTAAATGCAGAATTAAGCAGAAGATCGTATAATGCAGCTTTCCTTAAGCAGTTATGTCACAGAGTCAGCATAACTTGGTGAGACACTCATGAAGTAAGACGTGTGTGGATGAGATCACCGGAAAAAACAAAGTGGCGTCAACTGTCACTGCTCCATCAACTTGAATTGCAGAGTTATTGAGGCTGGAAAAGACCTGTCAGATCATCCAGCCCAGCCTATGACTTAACATCACCACATTGGCCAGACAGTGGCACTAAGTGCCACATCCCGTCTGTCCTTAAACACCTCCAGGGATGGGGACTCCACCACTGCCCTGGACAGTGTTTGATTACCCTTTCCATGAGGAAGTGCTTCCTAATAATAATCATCCCTAATGTCCTGTGATTACATAAGCTCTTCTTGCACCTCTTCTAAATGAAGTGTTTGGGGAATTTCCCCTAAAAGATCAGGTTTAGATTTAATTTGCCAGTAATGACATTCTCTTCTCAGCATAGAAAATCTTTGTTATCCAAAGATCCATTGCAGTCAGCCATGGATAGCTGAAGCAATGCAGTACAGCTCCTGCCTTTGCACGTGAAGGTGGCAGCTCTGGTGAAGAGGACCCAGCTCGCCTGTTCGTAGGGTATCTTGTCTAGAGAACATTTGAATTTGTTAAAATTACCATGTCCAGCAGGTTGAAAAACCTTTATGGACAGCCTTCTCTTTCCTGAGTCACACCTTTAGAGCTGTATGTAACGCTGATGTTTTGGGGGCAGTGGAGATGGGGATGTCATAGACCTGCGTATCATCAGGGTGGGCAGTCTGTCTTGCAGTGCTGCTCTCACATCTTACCCTGCAGGAAAACCTTTATGTTCGTTTTACATCACATCAGTACCTGTAAGACATGTCCTGTCCAGGGCAGAGAGGTTACAGATTTGATCTGAGAGGTCACAGACTCACAGAACATTAGGGGTTGGAAGGGACCTTGAAAGATCATCTAGTCCAATCCCCCCACCACAGCAGGATCACGTAAGTCTAGTCGCACAGGAACATATCCAGGCGTGTTTTAAACATCTCCAGAGAAGTAGTAGTAGAGTTGTGTTGGCGAGGAGCAGAAAGGAGGTGAATGTGGAGCTTTTGGTGAGTGGAATGCCAGCCACACCGTAATCCAGAGTCGATACCTTCAGTGGAGCTAGGATTTCACTTCACACTTGACTGGAAACAAGATGTTTATGAGTATTTAAGATGAAAGCAAATGATGTTTATTAAATCGTTCAGAGGACAGGGTCTTCCACAAAGGATTTGACTCCAGAAGACTCCTACTTTGATAGTGTGTTCTGGGTCCTGTAAAATGTGCCCTTGTGAAATGCATTCAGTGCTGGCTGCTTTGTAGTGAGGAGTTTTTCCTGTGCACAATAAACAGTGTTGGGGCCCAGTCCAGGACAACATTCAAACATCTCGGGTGGAGTATGCCCTTGTGGCTACCCTGAAATACAAAACTTGGATGCACGTTCTCCAGTCTGGTAGCTTGTGTAAGAACAGCTCTGCTTTGGTTGTGACATAAACGCTCGATGCAGGAGATTGTATGGGAATGCTCTGCTTCTGCTCCCTTATCAAACAGTCTGATGCATCTGGAAGGCGGCAAACAATGGGAATGAAAGATCTCTGGAGTATATATTACCTTTAGCACATCCCTTGGAAGAGACTAGTGAGCACTGTGGGCTTGTTTGCGAACTGTCTGGTTCCTAGGTTTTCTGCTGTAAGAAATGCTTGAGCAAACTAAAAACCCCAAGTTACCCAAATAAACTCTTCCAGTTGGTTGGTTAGTGTTTTTCTAATGTAGTTATGAAGTAACTTGGAGCTTTTCTAACCGTTGTGCCCTGATTTGTCTGAAAGCGGGATGAATTTGGGAGGAAACTACTTGCTTTTTCTAATAGTGAGAATTCAGAGCACTCATCAGTAGTTGTCAAGGAAGCCTTACCTGCACATTCATGACCTCCCTGGTTGAAGTTTGTGAAGTGCTGCAGAGTTACTAGGGTTAAAAGACTGTGGAAGTGTGTTAGGGGGTAGCATAACTGTGTATCTTGTAATCATAGACTGTTAGGGGTTGGAAGGGACCTCAAAAGATCATCTAGTCCAATGCCTCTGCCACAGCAGGATCACTTAGACCAAGTCACACAGGAACATGTCCAGGCAGGTTTTAAACATCTTTAGAGAAGGAGACTCCACAACCTTTCTTGGCAGCCCGTGCCAGTGCTCTGTCACCCTCACCGTGAAGAAGTTCCTTCTCATATATACATTATCTTATATACATTTGGAACCTCCTGTGTTCCATCTTACACCCATTGCCCCTTGTCCTATCATTAGATGCCACTGAGAAGAGCCTGGTTCCATCCTCCTGACCCCCACCCTTCACATATTTGTCAACATTAATGAAGCCACCCCTCAGTCTTCTTTTCTCCAAGCTCAAGAGCCCCAGCTTCCTCAGCCTTTCCTCGTCAGGGAGGGGTTCCACTCCCTTCATCATCTTTGTGGCTCTGCACCGGACTCTGTCAAGCAGCTCTGTGTCCTTCTGGAATGGAGGGGCTCATAACTGGACACAGTACTCCAGATGTGGTCTCATCAGGGCAGAGTAGAGGGGGAGGAGAACCTCTCTTGATCTGCTAACCACCATCCTTCTGATCCACCCCAGAATGCCGTTGGCCTTCATGGCCACAAGGGCACACTGCTGTAGTTGCTGGTTTTTTTATTCCTTGCTTGTTGATGGTTTGGTAAAACACAAAAATTCTCTCTTGGGGAGGAAAAAGCACCTAGTAATAGTGTTCTGAAAGGGACTTTTATAATGTTTTGCTTTTCCACAGAGAAAATGAGATGATTTTCGCTGTATGAAGTAATTAAAGATAGGTTATCATAGGATAATCCAGGTTGGAATGGATTGCAAGAGGTCTCTACTCCAGCCTCCTCCTGAAAGAGATTCAGGTCTGAGCTCAGACCTGTTTGCTGAGAGCTTTAGCTGGCTGTACGTTGCAAACCTATGGAGATGGCAGATCTGCTCCAGAGATGTGTTGTCCTCATGGTGAAAAAAGTTTTCCTTATGTCAAGTCTCTGTTGTTGTCACCTGTTTTATGTTGCCTCTTATCCAGCCAAGAGAGAAGCAGCTGAGGAACGTGTTTCAGGTCACAGGCTTTGCTATACCAATGAGTTTGTTTTCACAAGAAGCAGGACAGGACATAATGTGGAAACCTGAGTGTCATTTCAGAAAGGGTTTGAGGCACACATGGGTGGCAGTCCAGAGCTGACTTGGACACACTTAAGTGCAGAGTGTCGCTGGGTCAGTCTGCAGCAAGGTACAGATGGATGTTCTCTTGATTTTCCTGGCCATGCCCAGGCAATGTCTCCTGTTGAAGTTGGTGAAAAAGGAGTGAACCCTTACAGTATTTTTGAAAACTTAATCCAACCCTCATTTGGTTTTGAAGATGGGGTCTGTAAACACTTCTGAACGTTTTACCTCTCTCTGTTTGATGTGTTAGCTACAAAGGTGGCAGGAGAATGTGCCACCAAGGCATTGTGGTGTCTTGCCCGTATTTTTGCCTGGGAGTCTCAGGAGAATCACAGAATCACAGAACATTAGGGATTGGAAGTGACCTCGAAAGATCATCCAGTCCAATCCCCCTGCCAGAGCAGGACCACCTAGACCAAGTCACACAGGAACACATCCAGGTGCGTTTTAAATGTCTCCAGAGAAGGAGACTCCACAAGCCCTCCAGGAGATCAGATCTTTCTTCCCTCCTGTTACACAGAATCACAGAATCATTAATGTGGTTTTCTTTTACAGTCAGAAGCAGTAGCAAAGCCCGTGGGGGACAATACATGACAGTTATGTGCAGCAGAGTTGCTCTTTACATTCTACCCTCGTCCAGTGGGTCAGGAAGCCAAAGAGCAGAGGGCCCTTCCTCAAGCTGTTCTGTGCCTGGGTGGCCAAATGGCTACTTACTGAGAGGGCACAGGCTGTTGGGCAACACAGGGATGTAGCTCAAGTGCTGTTTGTTTTGCTTTCTGATCCAGGGGTGCCAGTGTCAGTGCAGGGAGGGTACATTTGTTTTTTCCCAGGCCATTGCACTCCTGGCACGCTTTTCTGTGGAGCCCCTTTGATGGTTCCTCTGCTTGGGATCACTCTGGGTGGGAGAGAGCATCAAACCGCCCGTGAGAGTGAGAGGGCAGAGGAGGAAGAGTGATTCTTCCTGCTAGGATTTGGGGGGCTTGGGGGTTTTTACTGATGGTGAGTGCAATGACCGCTTAACCACTGGGCTCCCTCCCCCACGCTTCCTCTCCATGGCAGAGCATGGCCTCTCAGATTTCCTCCCAGCGCGGGCGGATGGCGGCTCTGGCTCTCCGCTCAGCTGCATTCCTCCTACTACAAAAGAAAAGGAAAAAGTGTTCTCCACACGGGCAGATGGCCCACTGTTTCCTGGCAGCTCCACTCCAAAGTCCTTTTTCCTATTGTCCTGACACACACACACATACATGCACGCACACACCCGCAGAGAGCAGCTTTCCTCCTGGAAAAGTAAATAAATGCCCTTTCTGCCGAGGATTTTCATCTTCGGAGCTGCGCGGGTTTCCTCCTTGAGATGGGCAAACCTTTGGCTGCTGACCTGCCTCTGTGCTGAGGAAGGTTGAACGAGGAGGGTGATGTGCTGCCCTGTGATTGAAAGGTCTTGATAAGGAGTAAGATCTGCAGTAAGCAGATTCTGCTTTTGTTATGACCGGAGTGTCCGGAAAGAATGAGGAGATTGAGCAAGGCAGGGGGGATGCAGGGTCTTTGAAACCAAAAAGCAATCTCAGATGACTTTTTGCTTGAGCGCAGAAGCTCAGCAGAATTATTGAGGCTGGAAAAGACCTCTGAGCTTATCCAGCCCAGCCCCTAACATCATCATATCAGCCAGACTAGGGCACTAAGTGCCACATCCCATCTGTCCTTAAAAACCTTCAGGGATGGGGACTCCACCACTGCCCTGGACAGTCCATTCCAGGGTCTGATCACTGTTTTCATGAGGAAGCACTTCCTAACATCCAACCTAACCCTCCCCTGGTGCAGCTTCAGGCCCTGCCCTCTCATCCTGTTGCTAATTGCTTGGGAGAAGAACCCAACCCCCACCTGACTACAACCTCCCTTCAGGTAGTTGTAGAGAGGGAGAAGGTCTCCGCTGAGTCTCCTCTCCTCCAGGCTAAAACAGAGGCAGACTAGCAGCAGATCATGGACTTGGAGGTGGTTAAAGGAAGGTCTCCTGTACCATGCTCTCTGCAAATAGTGCCCCAAGGTTGTGGTGATGGACACTTCAGGAAGCAGTGTGCTATATGTGCCCCAGGAGGGGCAAGAGTCAGCATCCTGCAGGGTGAAGGCCACCAAAGGAGGGATGTGCTGAGACTTCATTTGTCTTCCCTGATGATAACTTCTTTTGTAAGAAGTTGAGGTTCTTCATTTTAATGCTCTCATTTCCTTTCTGAACGTGAGATGATTTATCTTCCTGCCAGGAAACTTTGCAGACTTGCTCCTTGGAGGGACCTCGTTGGGTCCCATTTATGCTGGAGTAGCAGAGGTTATCTCACCACATCAAAAATGCATTTCAGTGGGGGTCACGAGCCGAACGCTCTATTTTGATGGCAGGTTGTTTCCTTTGCTGTCAAATGTTTGGGTTTTTTTTATGGGCATAACAATAACCCTGAACTCTCTCCAGTTGTTTTATTTTCTACACTTGAGGTGATTTACTGTTGTGGTAGGACTGGTGTAACCCAGCATTCCGATCAAAGGAGAGGTAATATCTACAGCTATACCGGTAGAGATGCATTTTTGCTAGTGTAGTTTCATTTTTGTCAGGGACTGAAGCCAGTTCCACTGCATTTGCTTGGAATCATGCTTTTCCATGTGGCTGATCGACGGTTCTGCTGGCAAACGTGTGCTCGTATAAATCTGGTCCACATTTCTTTTGTTTTATTCCATATTGAGTGCAGTTGTCTTGTATGTGGGTAGTTTCAAAGCCAAAGAAAACAGGTATGAAAAGCCAGCTCCACTGATGTCATCAGCAAGTTTGTGTTCACTTCAGGCACACAGGATTCACCACTAATGTCTTCTTCAGCCTTGCCTTAAAGTAACTGAATGTGAGAAGGACTTCGCTGGAGACATTTAAGACCCTCCTGAATGTGTTCCTTTGTGACTTGGTCTAGGTGTTCCTGCTGTGGCAGGGGGGATTGGACTAGATGATCTTTCGAGGTCTCTTCCAATCCCTAATGTTCTGTGATTCTGTGAATTTTCATTTCAGGCTGCAAAGCATGAGTAAATATTATTCCACTTTGAAAGGGCCTGAGCAACCCCACTGAGCACACATACGCTGATGCAAGATCCAAAACACGAGGAGATGATCTAGTGTTGCCAAAATCCACCACGGAAGACCTGTGCTATACTCCTGCCTTCACTTCCCAAGGTCCTGATTTCTCCATCTGGAATTATACACATTTTAATCTCTTGTTAAGATGAGTTTAGCCTGAAACATGTCATTCCATTAAACACTGTAATTAGGCTCCACTTTAGCAACCAGCCTGAGAAATGATGAAGCCTTTTCTTCCTTTTGGAGGACGTTAGCCTGGCTCCATCCTTCTGACACCCATCCTTCACATATTTATCAACATTAATGAGGTCACCCCTCCTCCTTTTCTCCAAGCTCAAGAGACCCAGCTCCCTCAGTCTTTCCTTGTAAGGGACGTGTTCTACTCCCTTCATCGTCTTAGTGGCTCTGCACTGGGCTCTCTCCAGCAGTTCTGTGTCCTCCTGGACCTGAGGGGCCCAGAACTGGACACAGTATTCCAGATGAGGTCTCACCAGGGGCAGAGTACAGGGGGAGGAGAACCCCTCTCAATCTGCTAACCATGCCCCTTCTGATCCACCCTAGGATGCCGTTTGCCTTCTTGGCCACAAGTGTCCATTGCTGGCTCATGGTCATCCTGCTCTCCACCAGGACTCCCAGGTCCCTTTCTCCTACACTGCTCTCCAGCAAGTCAGTCTCCAACCTACGCTGGTACCTGGGGTCGTTCTTGCCCAGACGCAAGACTCTACACTTGCCCTTGTTATAGCTCATTACATTTCTCCCTGCCCAGCTCTCCCAGCCTGTCCAGGTCCCGCTGATGAGCAGTAATACAAACCATAATTGCCACCAGAAAGAATAAGAATGTTTGCTTTCTAAACATTCAGGATTTAATTTGTTTTCGTGAGCAGCACATTACAGAAGAGCATTAATGCTCTGCAGTTCGATGCCGTAGCATCCCACCACTCACCCTGGAAATGCTGTTTTCCAGCTGAGGGTGTGGTTGCCTGAGGGAAGCTTCAGGGATGTAGAATAAACCTTTGAGTTGTGGAGCTTTTTTTCTGTTTGCGATGCATTTAAAGGGATGAACAAAGGGAAGAGAAGACAATGGGACAAGTTTAATAATAGTGGGTGGTGCAACGAGCCCCACCTTGAACAGATGGCAATTCACATTGTGAGACCCTGGTTTTGATTTCCGTCTTCAGGTCCTTCTTTTTTTGTTTCAGTCTGCAATTTTCTGTACTGAGCACTGCCTCTGGCTGAAAACCTTCATCCAACCTGCTTCAGCTGTTTCAAAGAGTGAAGCTAGGGGAGAAAAATGGACTGTTTTGCCTGTGTTAGAGAGTACTTCAGGCTTTTCTTTTGCTAAGACTGATCTTATGCTCTGAAACAGAAGTGTAGATATATGGCTTGGATATGGAATTTGCCTTTTGCCACACTGGTGTCTTCTCTACCTTAACTTTTCCAATAAAACTTCATCTGGCACATATTTAGCAGAGGTTTCTACTTTTAGTAGCTGCCCATCCAGGCAGGTGTGTCAGGCAGGTGATCACAGAATCACAGAACACTAGAGATCGGAAGGGACCTCGACAGATCATCTAGTCCAATCCCCCTGCCACAGTATAGGAGAAAGGGACCTGGGGGTCCTGGTGGGCAGCTGGATGACCGTGAGCCAGCAATGTTCCCTTGTGGCCATGAAGGCCAACAAGGAGATGCTTAGCAGATCGAGAGAGGTTCTTCTCCCCCTCTTCTCTGCCCTGGTGAGACTGTACCTGGAACATTGTGTCCAGTTCTGGGCCCCTCAGTTCCAGAAGGACACAGAGCTGCTGGAGAGAGTCCAGCACAGAGCTACTAAGATGGTTGAGTAGAACGTGTATGAGGAAAGGCTGAGGGAGCTGGGTCTCTTTAGCTTGGAGAAAGGGAGACTGTGGGGTGACCTCATTAATGTCTATAAATATGTGAAGGGTGGGTGTCAGGAGGACGGAGCCAGGTTCTTCTCAGTATTATCTAATGATGGTACAAGGGGCAGTGGATGTGAGCTGGAGCATAAGAGGTTCCACATCAGTATGAGAGGGAACTTTGCGGTGAGGGTGACAGAGCACTGGAAGGGGCTGCCCCGGGGAATTGTGGAGACTCTTTCTCTGGAAATGTTTAAAGCCCCCCTGGACATGTTCCTGTGCCACTGGATCTAGGTGATCCTGCTGTGGCAGGGGAATTGGACTAGACGATGTTTCGAGGTCCCTTCCAATCTCTAATGTACTGTGATACTGTGAAAAAGCAGGCACACCCTTAGTCAGTGACAGCTATTAGATCTGATCAGGCATGTCCTTCACCAAGGGCAGGGATGAGCCCATAGTGCTGGCAGCTGAGGGAGGGGCAGAGGCCCATGAAGAGGGAGAAGCAGGATAGTCCCTTTAACAGGGACTACAGTAACCCTTTAGTAGTAACCCTTCCCTTTAACAATAGTAATCCTTTAAATTAAGTTAGTGACATATAAGCAGGCAGAATTTGTTCTGTGGGCTTACAGAAGGAGAAGGTCACTAGAACAAATTATATCCTAAAATTAAAGGTGTATCCCAACACACAGCACAGCTTTCCTGCACGCAGCGTGAACACCAACCCTGTAAGATTCTGCATTCCTTGCATTGCAGCGTTGTCCCCCTGACGTGGGGTGCTTGCACAAAGAGAGGGCTTGCAGTACTTTGATTCCACTTGGGCTTTTTGAAAATGCAGTTTGTTTTGACACAGTGGATCTTCCTGTCCCCTTCTTAAGTCCTATGTTGTAAGAGGTGGTATTTCAAAGGGAAGAGTTAGTTAGGATAGAGTGGGGCAAGGAGAGTAGGAGGCTGTGGGGGATCTGGCTTGAAAAGATACTGTAGGAGCTTAGTGGTTCCCAGTCACTGGTCCTTCATGAATATGTTTCTATAGGTTTGTTCTGCCTTTTTTTTTCTTCAGTAAATTACTTGGGCCTGACTGTCTGCAATAAGATCCCATTACGAGCGGGAATGATCCTGCTGTGTTTTCAGTCTCCAAGGTCCACAAGAGACTTGGTTAGCCAGGACAAAGAGTTTACAACTCACCTTAACTCAAATTAACTGTGCCCAGCACAGGAGGGCAGAGTAGCTGAGGTAGGAAGGCATCTTTGGAGGCAGCCAAGTCCAACCCCTGCTCAGAGTGGGGTCACACATGCGGCTTGCTCAGGACATTGTTCAATCAGGTCTTGAGTGTCTCCAAGCCTAGAGCCTGCACAGCCTCTCTGGTGCTTGGTCACCCTCTCTGTAAAAGAATATTACTTTTTTCCTGTATGAGCTGATTTTTTATCTCACTGGGTGCCCCTGAGAAGCCCTGCTGTTGTGTAGGTGGCCCATTCTCCCAGATCCTGGTGTGCTCTCGTCTGCAGAGGCGCCTGGCAAAGAAAGGGGCCTCATGGAAGTCGGAGGAGAAAGTTTTACTGCTGTCAGTTCGGGAGGGCTCAGGAGCTTTTGGTCAGACATCCCAAACTTAAGTGTCAGAAAACTCTTGCCCAGGTTTGACACTGGGCATGTCTAGTTGGTGACTCCCATACCCTGGGCCAGGGTACAAGGATGTTGCCTGATGCTGAGGTAGTGCATGGGTGGTAGTGGTGGTCTCTGTGCGTGTATGTATGTGTGTGTATGTGTGTGCACAAGCACGAATCCTCACACCTGCTTCTTCCCCCAAAAGGAAACAGGCTCCAAACAGAGCAAGGGCTAGGGCAGGGAGCCTTGAAGGCTTTAACTGTTGGCTTCCCCTTACTCATGATTTTCCTGTTAGTGCTTTGTCTTCTGGGCATCCTTCCTGCTCTTTATGTACGTTCGTTGTACATTGTTGTCTGGTTGCTGCTGTCGGCGCATTGCATCCTTTGTTCTGTAAAGACCTAGGGCAGAGAAAATAGCTGGCGAGACTTTCTGCGACCAAGGAGACACTGTGACCAAGGAGAAGAAATGCAGTATGTCTTTTTCTTTCTTGGAGGAGAGTTTGACCAGCCGTGGGTCACTGGTGCTGCTGCGAAGCCTCATTGTTTATACGCACCAGCAGTGTGGCTAGTATCCAGTTACAGACTTGGATCTGATTTTTGTGCAAGATACAGAGTAAACAAAGAAAAAGTTGAGGCACAGCCTCCAGCATGCAGCAATGGTAATACCCATCCCCAAACCACAAGACCCTTTGAGGTATGCTTGGTCCAAACAGAACGGGAAAGAAGGGAGTCCTGGCAGGCTTGCTGCCATCGCCACTGGACCTTATAATAGAATCATCATGGCTGGAAAGGACCTCCAGCATCATCAAGTCCAGCCTTTATCCCAACAGCTCCCTAACCCCTAGACCACAGCCTCAAGTGCTCTAGCTGTTTGTTTTTTAAACACCTCCAGGGATGGTGGTTCCACCACCTCCCTGGGCAGCCTGTTCCAGTGCCCAACCACTGTCTCAGGAAAGAACTTCTTCCTGAGATCCAATCTAAACCTCCCCTGATGCAACTTGAGGCCGTTTTCTCTCATCTTGTCATTAGTAATTTGGGAGAAGAGACCCTCACCAGCCTCGCTACAAACTCCTTTTAGGTAGTTGTAGAGAGCAATAAGGTCTCCTTTCAGCCTTCTCTTCTCTAGACTAAATAACACCAGTTCCCTCCACCATTCCTTGTAGGTCCTGTTTTCCAGCCCTCTCCCCAGCCTTGTTGCCCTTCTCTAGACCTGCTCCAGCACCTCAATGTCCTTCTTATCCTGTGGCATGCCCTTCTGATGGTGCAGCCCGACAGGCCCTGGGTGCTCCTCTGGCTGGTGTCTGTACCAAGCACAACAGGCAAAGCCGGTCTCTTCCCCTCTCTGAAGGAGATGAGCTCTTACTCCGCTGGACGAGCAGTCTGTCCTTCGAGGGTGGGAGCATGCCTCCTGTCAGAGCCTGGTTTTTATTCACCAGCTGCTCTGGAAACATCACACAGTGTGTAGTGCCCCGACCCAGATGTGCGTACGCCAGAAGCGTTTTGGTCGGAAGTGGGGAAGAGGGCGCTGAGGAAAGGGATGGGGCGGGAGGAAAACTTAAATTAGAAGAAAGCCAAACAGCTATTGCTGGAGACAAATGATTGCAGCTCATTTCAAGGCTGTTTCCTGCATGCCAATGATAGATCAGTAAACAAACGCCTCTTCCGAACACAAAGCAGGCAGGAACTCTGTTTGGAAGAGAGAGGTCGGGGTAGGTCCTATCACATGGCCCTGGGAATTGCAGGGCCGGGTGTGTGTGGGAGATACGCCAAGAGGCTTCTGCTGGGAGACTTCACATCCTTCCCAGGGTCTGGCCAACAGGTTTGAGAGCTCCCTCCTCTCCCTCCTTTCTCCCACCCACTCCCCTTGTCCTTCCTTTCCCAGTTTAATGTTAAGATGGTATCAGATGACTGCTTCGTTCCCCCAAACAATTGCAGGGATTACTGAATAAATTGTGGCAGTGAGGCTCTTCAAGTGGAGCTTGGCTTCTTCTCCCCGGTGTTATGGCCTTGCTTCTCCAGAATGTTCCATGCTCCAGGATGCTTCATACCAGGAGCAGTGGCCCTGGATTCAGGTTCCTGTGATGCTGTACCTCCTGTTGCCGGTTGGAGAAGTCTTACTTTGTTTTTAAAGAAAGAAGCAATTGGTGAAGAAGTACCAGCTTGGAAGTGTGTCCTTTTCACGTTGCCTGCTAGCTGATCGCGGTCCTGCTTGTTTCTTCTAGGCACTTTGTAGAGCCCTGGGCACATTGCATGTGAGGCAGGGAAGCAGAGCATTTTAGGCAACACCTCTGAGCCTCTGGCAGGTCTCCACACTCTTGTGCTCTGTCTTCCCATGTCCCTCTTGCCCACAAAGTCTCATCACATCCCTTGCCCCAGACTGTGTCTATGTTTCATCTCTTCCATGAGCTGCTCTGTCTAAAACTCTCAGCCACCTATAGCGGGTCTCAAAGAAAACCTGAGCCAGCAGTCAGTCAGATGAGGTGAGATGGAAGGAACAAGAGTTCTCCTTGACCTTTGCAGGGAGTTGTCACGTTAACTGTATGTGCTTTGTGGAGCCAAGTCTTGGTAGAGACAATCTGCCTTTTATTTTCCTACTGGAAGCAATTTTCTGTAGCTCCTGTTCCAGCTTCCTCTTGTCAAGGTGTTGGCAGTGCCTGCAAGGCATTTCTGGCGACCTTATTAACAGAAGACATGATCACCTTTGAAGTTCATTTCTGCTTGGGACTGGCCCTGAGCAAATTAGCTGGCTGCTGGACTAATTGGGAAGTATCTTATTATTTTCTACAGTTTTATTCCAGAGACGTGTTCTTTTCCTTAATGCCTGACAGTGAGTTTGGATAACTCTTTATGCTTCTGAGCAGCACAGCCTAATGTGCTGCAGTAATCCCCTAGATGATGCTGAGGACACCCTATATGCCCTGCTCCTCAAGGGTGAAGGCACAGCACTCTGTGTATCACTTAGGGGTGACTGTACTCCCTCAAGCCGCGTGTGTTGCCAGTGGCTGTGTCAGTCTGTACGGGGTTGTCATCACACTACAGCACCTGATGTGTTACTGCTTTCATGGAATCAGAGACTTTTAGGTTGGAAAAAGACTTTGAAAATCTTTGAGTCCAGCTGTACCAAGCCCACTGCTAAACCGTGTAAATTGAGCATCATACGACTTGATCTAGGCGATCCTGCTGTGGCAGGGGGATTGGAATAGATGATCTTTTGAGGTCACTTCCAATGCCTAATGATTCTGTGATATCTACATGGCTTGAACACGTCCAGGGATGGTGATTCAACCAGCTCCCTGAGCAGCCTGTTCTAAGGCTTGAAGACCTTTTCAATAAAGACATTTTCCCTAATGTCCTCTGGTGCACCTTGACGCTGTTTCATCTTGTCCTATCACTTGTTATTTGGGAAAAGAGACCAACATCCACCTCTCTACAACCTCCTTTCAGATAGACAATGATAAGGTCTCCCCTCAGCCACCTTATCTTCAGACTAAATAGCCCCAGATCCCTCAGCAAGGGTGATGGGGTCTGTCCCGTTCACTCTGGATGCGTGCACCTCTCATTCTGTGTTACTTTGGGCTTCTCCCACAGAAGGTGTGCCACGTGTAGGACTGCTGAGCACCAGCGCACATTTGCTTGTAGTCAGATGTTTGTTCTGAAGGCCATCTTTGCTAGGAGGCAATTGGAAAAGGCTGAGAGATGGAGTATCCTGATGGGGAAGGTTTGTGATCTTAGCAAGACAGAGCGAGTCACCCTGAGCAAGCATCCAGTGTGGCAGCAGAGCCGCAGGGGTTGTGTGTGTGCCAGCTCGCGTTGGTGAGTTTCTTCTTGCAGATGGCAGTGCAAAGGAGCTCTGGCCACTGCCCCTGCCATGTAATGTGCTAAATGAGTGAAGAGACCATCCCTGCTCTAGAGATGCTCTAAGCCAAGTGCAGAGCAGCATCCACTGCAGCTTTGCAGGAATCTGCTTCGACTGCCTGGGTGAGTCATTCTTTGGCCAGGCCACGAGCAGCAGTTAGTTTTTCATTATTCTCAGTCCATAACATTTAACGGATGGATGAATAGATTTTGTTCCATGAGCTGGTAAATTTTCTTGACAGTGTTGCAAGGCTGCTCTGTGTCTCCAAGTGAACTGGGCATTTGTTCCAGTTACTAACAAGGAAGCGGAGCTCAGGGGGTTTATTGTGCGGGGAAAGAGAGTCTGCTAAATGGTTAGCAGTGAGCTGCCCTGAGTGTGTACACATCGGGTTGACCCAGAGTTCACTCTTTGCCTCAGGAACGTTGCCAGTGTGGGATAAAAGGAGGGAGAGAAAATTGCGAACAAACAGGACTGATTTTTTTTCCCCCCTTCCTTTCCTTTTAGCTCTCTCCACCCAAAATACTGGGACAGTGGAACCCAGAGTTCCTTTTGTTCTTTACTTTTTCTGGAGTGGTGGGGTTTATTTTGTTAATGCCAAGAAACAACTATGTTTCCTGAGGCACTCAAGTCTTCTTGGCAAATGCCGGGCATAGCAAGGCAGCATCTGGCAGAGCAGCCAAGTGCATTGCAGCGCTGCAGAGCGGGCAGACCACCCGGAGAAGTGAGCAGAGGTGGTGCTGCAAAGTGAGAGTCATTTGTTATTTAATGAGTTAAGAGGGTTTTTGAGCAATGTAGAGGATGGAGTCTGTTGTGTTGACTAGGCAGCTGCATTACTCAAAAGAATCACAGAACATTAGGGACTGGAAGGGGCCTTGAAAGGTCATTTAGTCCAATCCCCCTGACACAGCAGGATCACCTAAGCCAAGTCGCACAGAAACATGTCCAAGCAGGTTTTAAATGTCTCCAGAGAAGGAGACTCCACAATCTCTCTGGACAGCCCCTTCCAGTGCTCTTTCACTCTCACTGGGAAGAAGTTCCTTCTCATACTGATGTGGAACCTCCTTGTGTTCCAGCTCACACCCATTGCCCCTTGTCCTGTCACTAGATGACATTGAGCAGAGCCTGGCTCCATCCTCCTGACACCCACCCTTCA
>JAOXOE010025645.1:0-19623 GCA_028565055.1 Phoeniculus purpureus
ACTCCAGGTGGGGTCTCACCAGAGCTGAGTAGAGGGGGAGAATCACCTCCCTCGATCTGCTGGCCACACTTCTCCTGGTGCAGCCCAGGATCCGGTTTGCCTTCTGAGCCGCAAGTGCACACTGCTGGCTCATGTTAAGCTCAGGGCTACTCTCCAGCCAGTCACTGCCCAGCCTGTAGTTGTGCTCAGGATTGCCTTGACCCAGATGCAGGACCTTACACTTGGTCTCATTGAAATCCATGAAGTTGGCTTGTGCCCACTTCTCCAGCCTGTCCATGTCCCTCTGGATGCCATCCCTGCCCTCCAGCGTGTCTGCTGCACCGCACAGCTTGGTGTCGTCAGCAGACTTGTTGTTACAAAACAATATTAAATTAATTCAAAAATGTGTGGCATGATTTATAAAACACATTACATAAACAAATATATAAAGTGCTTGCAAATAGGCAAAGTACTTGCTGAGATACAGTCAGCTCTGCTACTTTTGCATATGGTGATTAGTTCATGGAAAAAGAATAGAAAATATCTCCTAATTCTTGCATTGATCTTTATTGCATTTTGATAAAAGACGAATGATAATACCAAAGAAAACTCAGGTGTTAGTATTGGTGTAGGCCATTGGGGACAGAATACTTTAGGAAAGGATATTCTTACTGATGTATGTAATCATAGGGAAGAGAGAGGAAAAGTATGACTTTGCATCCCAGTAGTGACTTTCAAATGTATTTTTAAGTAAACTATTGTGGGCAAAATCCATGTCCACAGCCATAAATTACTGATAATTATTTACTGTGTTGAAAAGTATCATCATACTGATTTTTAGATATCACTGTACAGAGTTGAAGTTTTAATATATGGTTGAAAACATTAGTTCTGATAATAAAATTCATCATTTTTTCACTTGATGTGAAGAAGAATGTTTAGGAAAATATCCAATATAATACAACCTTATATATATATCTAATTATCAGCACTTACTCACAGTGAGAGAAACACTATATCCCCTCACTTAAGGAAACATTTTTTTGTACAGTATTTCCTTAAGACTAATTTTTCTTTCACATGGCTCCTTATTGTTTTTGTAATAGATATAACTTTTCACTACTTTGAAATATTGTTTTCTACCCAGAGAAAGACAGACACCTCTTTGTGAAGGGTTCAGCTACTATCTTCTGATATTGCCAAGGCTCTTTTTTAACTTTCAGTTTTACCTTTTTCCCCAAGAGAGATGCTTTTTCTCGTGTCTCTCTTGATTTTAGGGCGAAGATACAATCTCGATGTAATACTCCTTTTTCTTCACCAGTACTTCTGATAGAGAATTTTACGTGGAAGTAGCCCATCATTCCAGTTAATTCTACAAAAATAGTAGTAGTAAAAATTAACACAGTGTAGTTATGTGCTACACTTTTAATTTTTCCCCCCATATTCTAGTGTTTCATTTTTTAATACTTTTCTTTTTAATATATGGAAATACCAAATATTCATTAGATTGGGACAAATATTTTCCTGTAACTTATGATTCTACTTCTGTGGCCCCAGAATCCTACAGACCATCCCTTTCACCGCCCTAGCTATTTTATTCAGAGTGACTTGTCTAGTTTCATACTTAAGATAAAGGTCGGGAGGTGATGTTCCAACATGTCTTTGTGAAACAGACATTGTTTAAGCATGAATAATGAATATCCTAGGCAAACTTCTGTTGACTCTTGTAAAAGATGACATGCATTCTGAGGCTTTTTTAGGCACATAGTCTAATGGACTACAGCTGTGCAAAAGTATAGAGTATCCATCTATATCTTTAGATCAAGTATTTTGCCTATGGCATTATAAATTGTTATTTCATGTCTCAGAAATCTGTAACATTTTAAAAATATTCTGATTATCAGTATTTTTTTTTCCTAGCTAGAAATCTAGGAAAAGGTGCTGATTGTATTTGTGAGATGGAGAACCATTATAAGCAGTTTGGTCAATATTATAGTTAGAAAAGAATCTTGGAAATAAAAATTAACATTGTCAGATTAATTTGATTACAAACTTTCATGGCTTCACTTATGCCAAGGACTTTCTTGTCTTTCAGATTTTCACCTTTATCTGGTGCTCTGCAGTTAAGTACACTATAAATGTTCAGGAACTGTTTAACTCAGACAAGTCCTTTTGTTCTACTCATTGCATGTAACCACAATGTTAGATACATGGGATAGATTAACTAATACATCTTTATGCATGTGTGTCTGGATTTCTTGATCCTTGCAACCGTAAATTAATCCATGTGTGAGGCATTAATTCTATACCTATAATCTCAACTTGATAGGATTCTATAAATGATAAGGAGAAATTGAATGACATACACTAGTTTTAGATAGCTGAAATAATTAATCCAGTACTTGCTGCATTTAGAAAAGCTAACTATTGAATTAAATCCCAATGTAAAAACTTGCCATCAACTCAACTTCAAATATTTGTTGCTGTTCAGCCTCTGTCTAATCCATTTCTTAACATCTGTACTTTTGGTTATCAGATCATATGCATTCAAATCACATATAAGCTTTAAATCATTCATCTCATACATAATCACCCATATTGTCAAATTATTGTGGTTGTTCCTGCTCACAGTAATACTTTGAGGAAAATTCAAAGCTTTAAAGAAGTGTCTGAAATGTATATGCTTTACATTTATTAAAAGGAGTTGGGCTTTGATGCATAATAATCAATGTGAGAAAGGCTAAATTTGTGTGTGTTTTGTTATAATCAGATATATTGAGAAAGAATGATGCAAATAATATGAGCTGCCTTTTTCTTGTGGACCTTGCTGATCAGGTCTGTCATTGAAGGCATCTGTCACATTGCCTGGTATCCCTACTACTTGTTCTTGTGCTGAAGTTATTTGATCTCCTGCTGTACTCAGTCCTGGAGCTAGCCAGCAACTTTTTGTCACAGAGTCAGTAAGAGTCAGTGCCTTTTCTAATACTAAATGTAATTTCTTGCAAGAACAGGACTATTGGTGACTCCTGGATGACTGTATTCATCTTACCAGACGTTCTTTACAAAATGGAGATCCTAACCTGTATTGAAGGTTGCTATCATAAAGGATAGTTCATAAATCAGAAAGGAAGCCATGAGGTCCCACAAGCCCCAGACCATCATGACTTTATTTTCCTCTTGGTAACCCAAATGTGGTATTGGGAGAATTCAGGCAGTTATGTAATTAAAACCTTCTGAACAGAACCTGTGGATTAACAACAGTACTCAAAATAGGGGAAAATGCTCTCTAAGAAATGTGGTTTTTTCTTTTTGGTCATTAATTTGTGACATAACACACAGACTCATCTCCTAACCTGGAAATACACTGCAGTTTGACACCCGCCTTCTGCAGAAGTTTTCTGGAAGGAGCAGATTATTTTTAAAATGTGCAATTTTCTTATTTTCTGGATTAAAAAAAGGAAATCCTGGCAAGTTAGAAAACTTCAGCCATAGCACGAAGACCTGAGAGAATAAAATATGCTAGGAACATGGATGCATGGTACACTGGGCATAGTTGAAATACATACACCTACTATAAGAACCAATTGTTTTCAATGTAACTGAATTCAAAGAAACCATCTGAGCCAAGAAATTACCTCTTCTGTAGATCTAACTACTGATTTGTTCTCTGACATTATGGTTTCTAATTCTTAGCTATACAGGTAGCTTATGCTGGAGAAGTAGTTTTCAATAATACAGAACATTCAATGTGCTGGCATTCGATGCTTCCATCACATTCCTGGCACACTTTTTCCCCTCTCACAGCCTAATTATCCAGACGTTTTAAAAAAATCAAAAGTAATTTGCACAATGTGCTGCTCACATAGTAGAAATCAGCACAGTTACCATTTCTTGTGGAATTGCAGTAGTTTCTACAAGATTGTAGTCTGGTGCCTTTGATTTAAAAGCTGTCTACCCGCAACACCGCCCCGGGAAGGGGGGTGTGTGGGGGTTGGCATGGGGCTGCAGCCCCCGTGCTGGGCTGAAAGCCCTCAGCAAAAAGAGGTACGACCAAGCTCAATGTCCCCTTTTACCTGCTCAGCTAGCAACACCCTTAAGGGCAGGTACTTGGGACAGTGTCACCTCCCCCCAGGACAGGTCACAGGGGTTCTTCTCAAAGCAACAGCACGTTTTCTTTTCTTCACGAAAGCACAAACCTGTGCATCTGAAAAATCTGGTAATTTTCAAACTACAACAGTAAGACATTCACAGATGTATAGAAATTTTTGATCATGTGCTCTTTATTTACCACCACATTATACACAACTCAGATTTACTGACATTAATTACTCTTTTTATAGTTAATTATGTTGCTAAAACATTTAATTATCTCACTAGAATTCAGGTGTTCAGGTATTTTATATAAGAAAGAGATTATGAAATACTAATGTGTTTGTGTATTTCTTTTACTTTTCTGACTCCACAGAAACATGTTTGCTTAAGACAAAAATATTATGGTAGGGAAATTAAAAAGTGAATTTACTATCTTCTTATGCTGACATTCTCCTGATACATGGAATTTGTGTATTGTTATGTAACCAAGTGATTCCCTTGAAACCAAACTGACATAGTTCAGTGTTTAAAGGTGACACGTTGAAACTTTCTTTGAAGGTGTATTTTATACAGTGTTTTACACATTTGCTGCAATGTCGACTTTTCTTTATATTGTTCCTGTGTGGCCTTTGTGATGTTCTTTTCCAATGAAAGGATTCAAATTTACACCAGGACATTTTTCACAACAGCAAAGTTCTGCGTCATCTTCTGAGATTTCACATTTAGCTTCTTAGGCAGAATACACTGAATTGTCCAAACTGTCACACTGTGGCAATGACAAAAGGCAAAAATCTTTTCCTGTCTGTCTCTGTGATGAATCTGCAATTGCTTTAGCTGTCTGTGCCATCCAGTATGACATACATTCATGCTTTACCATTCCTTTCTACTCTTTTCACAGATAAACCATTGCCTTTACTACATGAAAGATGTTTTGAAACAGCTTTCTAATGCAAGTAAAATTAAGATCAACCAAAAAAGATTTTTCTGTGCCTGTCGGTTTGGGAGAGCATTTAATGGTATTTATCCCAGTTCTGCCTGTGGAATGTTGCACAGGAATAGTGAATTAAGTTTTATCTGTGTTATTAAGTTTTATCTGTTATGGATGTACTGCTTGCTAGTTGGTGTACTTGTTCTACTCATTACTGCAGCTGATGCTGAAAAGTAACAAAATTGTTGTCTATTTATTCAATAAGGATAAATAAATATATAGTCAGACTTTTGTACCTGAATAGATTCACCCCCCTCAACATCATTAAAATGCAGATTTGATTTCACAACTAAAGTCCGTATTTATGCAGACACTAATTCTAGTGTTTGTCTTCACATACTGTGTTATTTTTCTGCAGGTTCTAACAGTAACTATCCTAGACTTAGTTAAAGCATTTCAGAGTGGACTGGGAACTTCCAAACAAGTTTCCTTGCCTATGCTAGACGCTATAAGAAGTGCAAATGTGGAACTCAGCAAATCATCTAGTAAGCACTTTAATTAAAATGTGATGAAGACTGTTTTGAAGATCTCAATTCATAATACATATTGGAGTTGAAGTGAAAAATGTCACAGATGTGTATTTGTAAGAGTGGCTTACAGGTCTGAGGTGGTAAATTTCCTATTTATCCATCAACACTTTTATTATTTTTTAGGATATAATTTGAGCAGAAGAATGCTATGGTAGATCATTGTCATGCCAAGAGACAGATGAAAACTCTGCTTGGAGAATGTGAGTATTTGGGAATCTTAGAATACTTCAGTGAGGAGAAATAGGTAAGAGATTGATTGGATCAGCTGCTTACTTTCATACTTTAAAATTCACACACTGCCTGAACTACTACCTGTCTTGACATGAGTGATGTCTGAAAATTAAAACTGACCAAAATCAGACAAGTACAGAAACAAGAAGTCAGACACAGGCAACCCTGAAGATCCCATACAGTGACTATGGCAAAGGTCTTCCAGGTCAGAAAACTATAGGTAGTCTACAGTTAACCACTGCAGTAAGACTGAGAATTGTTTTAAGGTCCAGGCAGAGGCTGTAACAGAATGAAAAATGAATCAAAGATTTCGTGATAGATGATGGAATCCAGATGCAATCTTTAATTGCCCTAAAATGATTATGATACTTTATAGTACTGAAAAACACTTCTAGGATGAGACATGTAAATATAAGACTACCTCAGTCTAATGAGCAAGACAGGAATGAAAACCCGCACAAGCTAACTTTTGTTACATAAACATAAATAACCAACCAGGTATTTTAATATAAATATATATAGGCCAACCAGACAATGTTTCTGAAGTCACATTTTCACTCCTCATATTCCTCCAGAATTAACTGTTCAAAGTTCCCAAGCATTTCTTGTATTAATCCATAAAAATAAACAGTATTCTTGAACCTACTTCTTGCAGCCACAGTGCAGCACAATTCCTTCTGCACTTACCTTTAATGTTTCACTTACACATCAGGCAATTATTTTCTTCATAACCTTGGTGATATTTTCCATAAAAGAGTTACCATGTGGCTTTCTAGGTCTTTATAATTTTATTTATATGGATTTTGTGTTCTATATGAACCTAGTTATACAGGTCTGTCTTGTGCTGAGATCCACACAGCAACAAGAGAGAAAGCACATATTAAAGAGCAGTTCTTATCCCTCTGAACCCTTTCCCTGGTTAGTCAGTCTTGATTGAAAGCTCTCAGTGACAGGACAATCAAACAGCATGCAACTGCTATGTGGTTCCCTTGTGAGGCTGCACTTGTCTGACACAGAGCACACAGGGACAATAATGCTTTACCGTATAAGAACTCCTCTGGAGTATGAGAGCAACAGCTTCAATAACACAGTTTCATTCTTTTATCTGCAATCATTAATTTTAATAATCATTGGTTTAACAGATGGAAATACAGACAGGAATCTTCACATCTCAGCAGAGACATATTAATTTAAGAATGTCAAACAATATTCTCAATTTCAACCCAGAATTAGAAACAAACAAAATTGGGGTAATTATTAAACACACACACACACACACACACACACACATATATCTATACCTATACATATATATGTATGCATAAGCCTAGATGCAAAGTACACAGTAAGATATTTATCACAGTAATAAATTTTAGTATGCTTTAAAAATGCTTGCGAAAACTTGTATTTCATTTTTTTCCATAATAAGGCCATTTTTATGTGCAAAAGTCAGCAACTGCATGTTCTCATGCTGTTTAGACTTCCTCTTTAAGGATTTATTTAAATCATCTTTTGCATATCTCTTAGAACATCCATTATGCAGTATTTATCATTGTGATTCTGTGATTATCAAGGTATATCAGAAATGCTGTAGCTTTTACTTATGTGTCAACATTTTCTTTACACATCTTGACTGATAGGTGTAGGTTTAATTTGGATTTTAGCAGGAATTGTGTTGCTGCTTGAAGTCTTCATTTTCTTAATGATGCCAGAAGACAAAACTATGCGTGTGATACGAGTTAAGACAGCAGGTGTTTGCTTAAAATTTGCAGCAATCAGTATGAAATGTATTTCAGCAATTTGTTTTGCTGTGCATGGGAAGTCTAATGTGAACTTGGCATGATAAAGTGCCAAAAGCAATCCTAACCTTAGCACAATGTTAGATTTTCAAAATCAGCAATGTTAATGGAAACTTCTTCATTGAAAGAGTAATGAGGTACTGGAACAGGCTGCTCAGGGAGGTCACTGAATCATCATCCCTGGACATGTTTAAAAGTCATGTACATACAGAGTTTAAGGAGATGATTTAGAAGGGGCTTGGTACAGTTAGGTTAATGGTTGAATTGTTGATCCTGACATTCTTTCCCAAACTAAAAGATTCTACAATTGTTAACTTTTGTTTATTTTTATAAGAAGTTACATCAATACCTTACCTTGGATATTTCTACTGGAAGTAATTTCTACAAGAAGATGGTGTTACATCCTAATATTAGGCAGGATGTATTCAGCACTCTAGGAGTACCTAGAGTACCAATTATTTTTAACTTCTCAACAGTTCACCTGATGCAAGTCAGTTGTTCAGTGAACATAATTTACATGCACTGCTATTGTCTGTCCTTGCTGTCATCTCAGTGTCACAATGTTATCTCTGTCCACCTGTGATAGAGACAAAATACAGAAAAGGCAGAGGAAGTTCCTCTGTTCTTATTTACAAACAAGGAAGAAATGTGTTCATGCTGACACAACTCAAAGGGAGTTGCAGGAAAGCTCTCTGCTCTCTCATATCTCACTGAGAAGAGCCCAGTAATTACTATTGTATTCTTTGTGTGTATCTTCTCAATCTGTTCCAAGAGTAACCTCTTTTATGCCTCATAGAGACAGCAGCTAGAAAGGACTTTGTCAACATAGCAGATGATGTATGTTATAAATTGATTAGAAAAGAAGTGTATGTTCTTGTTCTGATCAGATTAGAGTGGCCACCTAACCTTATGGGCTATGTTGTCAAAGTGAACTGAAGATTGCTAGAAATAAATTTACAGTTATTTTACAGTCATAGATCTGTCATGCTCCAGGGACACGTGCTCGAAGCATAATTGTGGAAAGCATGGAGAACACATTTGGTCTAATGGAACCTGACAGACTCTGAAAATGTATTCAGTAGCTGTCCTTCATCTTTCAAATTTAGTCACTCTAGAAAGAGGACAGCAAATTTGTAGAAGTTCAGCTGATATTCTGTCACTGTATTGATAAGCTTGCTTAAATTATGCACATTAGGGTCTGCCTCATTAGTTACTTTACAGTCCACTCCTAGGGAGGCGCTTTAGGAAGTGTCTTCTGATGTTGAGAATACAAAAAATTTGTGATGAATAACTATCACGTGCAGCAAACCTCAGACAATATATATACTACCTACAGTTACAGCAACAACAAAGGCAGCTAGATGATGATGTAGGATTTAAAATAATCCGGCGTTTTAAGAACTCCTGTGGAACACATTCACATTCTGCTGAAAATGGCAATGTCATTAGCTGATATCCTCCTTTTCCAAACATGCTGAGTAAGGGCTGTAGAGCAATAACTAAACATGAAGCATTGTTTTTAAATTTAAGATATACAAATTGTTTTTTTTAAATTAAATATCCTTTTAGTGTTGCAGGTAGTTTACTCAGCCTTTTCCAGCTGCCTTGAGAAAGCAGTTTACGGCAGTGTGCTGTGAGACTTTCAAAACAAGATTCTGTTTCCCCACTGATTGACTCCAATGCTGGTTAGCAGGAAAAGGGAAGCTTCCCTTGCTTTCTGCTCTTCATGAGTACCATGTTGGCTGCAGCCCACTAATATTTCTCAGCCATGCACCCTGCCTCCCAAGGAAAAAGAAAAAAAGAAATGCTCCCCAGCTGCTGTCACTGACTCCGTGACTTCTGCAGATTCCATTGTTGGTAGTGGTCTTATGGGAACAGAACTCACAAACACCCAGGAGCTAGCAGCTATGGGAACTTTGCTGCCTTCAGGATCCTACCAGTGAAACTTTAGCATCTATCAGTTGAACATACAGGGAAAACACACACAGAAACATGAGGAATCATTGTCAAATCACTATTGCTTCATATAAACACCTGCTTAGCAATCCTTATTGTCAGAAACAAAGTATTATGAACCAACTGCGGTCTCAATTCATAGAATCATAGAAGCATTACGGATTGGAAGGGACCATGAAAAATCATCTAGTCCAATCCCCCTGCCATGGGCAGGGACACACCACCCTAGATCAGACTGGCCAGAGCCTCATCCAGCCTGGCCTTAAGCACCTCCAGGGACGGGGCCTCAACCACCTCCCTGCGAAACCCGTTCCAGGCTCTCACCACTGTCATGCTGAAGAACTTCCTCCTCACATCCAGTCTAAGTCTACCCAGCTCCAGCTTTGCTCCATTCTCCCTAGTCCTGTCGCTATCCGAGATCCTAAAAAGTCCCTGCCAAGCTCTTCTGTAGGCCCCCTTCAGATACTGGAAGGCCACAAGAAGGTCACCTTGGAGTCTCCTCCACACTGAACAGCCCAATCTCTCTCACTCTGTCCTCATAGCAGAGGTGCTTCAGCCCACTGATCATCCTCGTGGTCCTCCTCTGCACACGCTCCAGCATGTCCATGTCCTTTAAAGCAAGGGAAATGCTATAATTGTTTTAATCTAGTCTTTATTATATAAGACCTTTCCCAGACATAGATGCTTCATATATCAAATAACTACAGTCATGGTTGGAGTATCTAGAATATTAAGAAAAACTTATCAAGCTTATCAACAGGTTCACTCTCAAAGGATAAATTTTAATTTCATCTTCCCATAGCTAAATATAATTAAGATAAAATAAGGTGAAGCAAGCCAACAATCAGTTTTAAAATAATGAGACTGTAAATGACGTTCCTCCTGCCTTCTTTTTACAGCAAATCCATTAAGTACATCATCCTCCTTTAGGCACTCACTGAAGAATAGAATTAATGAGAAAGTACAAAGAGGCTTTTTACAGATTGGAGGAGAATAATTTTCTCAAAATCAGTCATATTCTATTAGGTAAGAGTTAACTGGTGCTTTTCATACATGTTGATAAATATAAAACCCGATACAGTACTCAGAATGTTGCCTTTTTGTGGCAGCAACCCACGAATTGTTGAGAGAAAATTCTTTCCCTCTCTTTGCTGTTTCTTGTATAAAAAGGGCAGGCTGAAATGTGTAATGAGTAGTCATTGAGAAACTAAACCTTAAATGTCTTTCTGAGTCTTTAAACAAACCTCTCTTTTGATTTTTAATGCTGCATTTCAGAAATTCAGATCAATGAAATTTTCATCCTTTAATTATATTTAGCAAGTTTAGCAAAATTTTATTTACCCAATTTATATTATTGTACAATTAAAAAATTGTAGAATGCTCAGGATTGGAAGGGACCTTGGAACATCTGGTCCAATCCCCCTGCCAGAGCAGAATCACCTAGATCAAGTTGCACAGGCACATGGCCAGGTGAGTTTTAAATGTCACTAGAGAAGGAGACTCCATAACCTCCCTGGGCAGCCTGTTCCAGTGCTGTCAACCTCACTGGGAAGAAGTTTCTTGTTATATTTATGTGGAACCTCCTATGTTCCAACTTACAACCATTGCCTCTTGTCCTATCATTGGATGACACTGAGAAGAGCCTGGCTCCACCCTCCTGACACCCACCTTTCACATATTTATAGACATTAATGTGGTCACCCCTCAGTCTCCTTCAAGCTCAGGAGACCCAGCTCCCTCAGCCTTTCCTCATAAGAGAGGTGTTCCACTCGCTTCATCATCTTTGTGGCTCTGCACTGGACTTTCTCAAGCCTTTCTGTGTCCTTCTTGAACTGAGGGGCCCAGAACTGGACACAATACTCCAGATGTGGTCTCACCAGTGCAGTGTAGAAAGGAAGGAGAACTTCTCTCAATCTACAGCAGCCCTTCTAATCCACCCCAGGTTGCCACTGGCCTTCTTGGCCAGAAGTGCACATTGCTGGCTCATGATCATCCTGCTGTCCACCAGGACTCCCATGTCCCTTTCTCCTACACCACTCTCTAACAGGTTAGTCCCCAATCTAGACTGGTACCTGGGGTTGTTCTTGCCCAGATGCAAGACTCTATACTTGTCCTTGTTACAGTTCATTTAACTTCTCCCTGCCCAACTCTCCAGCCTGTCTAGATAGTGCTGAATGGCAACACAGCCTTCTGGTGTGTCAGCCACTTCTCCCAGCTTTGTGTCATCAGCAAACTTGATGACAGTGCACTGTAATCCCTCATCCAAGTCATTAATAAATAGATTGAATAGGACTGGTCCCAGTATCAATCCTTGGGGCACTCCACTAGATACAGGCCTCCACCAAGACTCTGTCCCATTGAGCACTACTCTCTGGCTTCTATCCTGCAGCCAATTCACCATCCGCCTCACTATTGTCCACTATTGTCCAGATCACATTGCCCCAGTCTGGCTGTGAGCATGCTGTGGGAGACCGTGTCAAATTCTTTAATGTAGTCAAGACAGACCACATCCACTGCTTTGTCATCATCTATCCACCTGGACAAGTTGTTCCATCACCTTTCCTGGGATGGAGGTGAGATTAACCAGTGTTACCTGGGTCCTCCTTTTTATCCTTTTTGAAAATTGGGGTAGCATTTGCTATCCTCCATTCCCCAGGCACCTCTCCTGATCCCCATGAATTTATATTATATTTCATCTTGCATCAGTAATTAACGCTACAAACACTCAGCATCAGAGCTTTAAGTATTATTGCAAACATTTTATCAGTGAAAGTAGAGATTATCCATTCACACAGAGCTTTTGCTATGGTTAAGACAGACGTGCAAGAAATATAATTCATTCTCGTGAGAAAAGTTTATACTCCCTGCAGCATCATGAAGATTGTCTCAAGATGAGAATGTGTTGTACACGGCTTGTATTGCATTCATTGTAATTTTCCTCTAAAAATAAAAAGCTTTTAAACTGAAAATAAGATAATAAGTAGAAAATGAATCTTCTTTCTCAAAAAAAAAAATTCATATTTTAAAAAATGTTTCATATAATATTCTGAGATGCTGCTGAGTTTTATCACAGTGATTCTGAATGTATGTGAATTGTATTTTAATGGTTGGTTCAGGAGCAATCAAAACTGTGCTATCTTCTGTTGAAAATTTCTGCTTTTCTGTAGGTTAAAGCAACTAAATCCAGAACAGGGATTGTTTTCCACTGATGTTAATTATGCCCTATTGGCGGTTGCTGGTTAATGAAGTGAATCTTAGATATGCACGGTCATCTACTCTAAGAGTTGGCAGAGGAAAATTTCCTTTGCGAAAGCAAATAGTTTTACCAAAAAACAGCTATTACTGCTTTTTCTGTTTTCAATTTCCAGTGTGCTTCCACTCAGTATCACCGTATCACAGTAATGATAAGGTTGGAAAAGACCTTAAAGATCATCCAGTCCAACCTAAATGCAAATAAACCAAGTAAGCCTAACATCTAACATCTAGCTCATGGCACTCAGCACCTCATCCAGCCTAACCTTGAACACCTCCAGGGACGGTGAATCAACAAACATCTTCATTTTGATTTGGTTTCACTATTAATTACATGTTTATTGGCAACTACACATTTGTTGAAAAGAATGCAGCAATTATAAATGGCACATCTGCTTGTGATTGATGCATTTTTTGAAATCATGAGAGGTGACGTTTAAGCAGTTTAGCTCAGAAGAGAATGGCAATCCTCTAAGCTATAAAGTGTTCTGATTGAGGCTTGAAGATTGTGTAACATCTGACCTACTGCTACTTTAACTACTTTTGGCTCATTTTTATAAACTACAAGATTATTATATCTGCATCATTAGAAAAAAAAAACCCAATAAAACAACCGAAACAACAAACACACCCAAAACAGTCAATCCACGCAAACCCTGGATCTTTAATCTGTAGGACTGAATCCTTGACGCTGCCAAACGCTCAAAACTATAATCCTAGGTACCTGTCTTCATGGTATTAGTGGCATAAAGGTGTAAGTCTCATAAATATCTCACCTCATTGTCAAGTGTTGAATAGAATTTAGTTAAGATTCCTAAGCGCTCTGACGTTGTTATGAGGAACACCTGTTGCAGATGAATATATTTAACGTGGTTTGTTTTGACAGCAATTCAAAATTAATTGTTAATATGAGGTAGATTGAAAGGATTGGATTTTAGCAGCACTTAAAAATTAACCAATTTAATAATAGTCAAGTGATTTAGCAAAGTAAGACAGAGACTTAATTACAGATTTGAGAATTACAAGATTTACACCAACTTACTACAAGGCACATTAGATCCCAGTACGTATATGAGTGCAAACGCAAAACATGCAGACATACATACAAACACCCAGAAATACTTTGATGCAGAGCTCACTCTCAAATGTATAAAGCAAAATACCAAAGTATTCCCGATTTCCTTCTTCAAGTTTAGAGCAAATACAATGCATTGACATTACTAGTTGAATCTTGAGAAGGTGGTTCTCATTTAGGCATTATGTCGCTGTTGAGAGGCATCATAGCTCAGAGGAGATTCGGAATACATCCCACTGCAATCCAGGAGAGCTCACAGGGGTGTCATTTTGGATCGCTGCTTATAAGGGCCAGGATAATCGACTATTGTCGGATACTTTTCCACTCCAGCCTAACTCAAGTGATGCAGTATTTTGTCCTGTACATGTGCAGAACTTCCTGGTCTTTGAGGTTCTGACATTCCGCCTCTGGGTTGTGACTAAGCGTACTGGGTCATAAGAGTGCTGACTGATAAAGATATACATGTACCCCTAAACAAAGAAACTAATTTGAGCTGTTCCTCAAAGCACCAGGTTTGCAATCATGGACTCTTCCCTTGGGTTGGGATACTGTCCGAGGACATTTGTTAGTATTGAGTGAGTTGTTGTCTGACTGCTGGTGAGTGAACCCATCGTTTTGTGTTCCCTTGAGCGGGAAATTTTCCCTTCTGTGCTTAAGTGTGTGCATGTTTTGGCTCATCTCTCTTAAAGACTAGTCCTTAATGTTTAGGAACTTATTATGTAGTAAAGTATTTTCAACTGACGTCTGTTGTACCCTGTCAGAGTGCCAGGCAACTTTGATTGCAACAAAGCACCATTTTTTGGGTAGCTACTGATATGGTTTTGTGGGTGCCTCCACAACATCCGTGCATTACTTTTCATAACCCACAACTTACTTTTCAAATGTATTGTTGCATGACCCAGAGAGGGGACTTGCACCCTGTGTCAAGGGGACCATGAATGGGGAAAGCAATTATACCACCACAATACTACAGAAAATTCCAGAAGAAAAATACCATGGAGAAGACACTTACTTATGGTTTGAATCAATACTTTCTTTTCATTCAAAAGTTTCTTCTGAAAGATTTAGCAGTTGTTTGGATTGTTCTGAAATTCACTTTTGGGCCCAGAGAAGTAGCACAAACATGTATTTTGTCCCTAAATAAAATATATCTTATCAAGCCTGTAGTATTTTATGCTGCTATTTTTATTCACACAGACTAATTCTGTGTCGTTGATCCTCGTACTGATGATCTAAGTTTTTACTACAAGTACTACATAGTGATTTTTAGGTACTCAAAAAAGTAGGTAGCTCTAAATTTTGTGAATTGATTAAAAAAAATCAACAAATCAGCTACTGCTGTAATTGAACAGACATTGAAGGCAACCAGGTATTCTAAGAGGAAAACTAGGAAAAAGAATAAGCAAAATAAAAGCTAAAGTACCCAAATTGTCCACCCTGTCTCTGAAGCTGGTCCCATTTTGCTTGAACACGAGCAAACCAACTGTTTGATCAAGGGTTTTTTTTTCACCTTAATGTCTTAGTTACTCAGAATGCAGAGTGTCATATGGTGAAGACGGCCCATCTCATTGTCAGTGTGAAGTGCACAAAATATTATCACATGTTGATAGAAACATTTGAATTAAACTGTCATATGGCAGATCAATAAAAAAAGAATAATGTCTGCAAACAGCTCACTATTAAAAAATCTGAAAAATCAATTGTGTTAGAGATGCATTCATTAGTGTCGCAAAGCTCACCTAGATCTAGTCGTTTATTTGGATCTGACAAGCACTAAGACATTGTCTGTGAATTTCTCTGGGGGAACTGGAAGTCAAGAAGTTTTTATTGCGCTTGTCTTAGCTAAAATTAACACAACGTTTCTGTGATCCAGGAAAGGTGATGTAGACTCTCAAGATTTACTTTTTGTAGTCAATATGAAAAACGGTTTATGTTCCATTGTTCCCTAGGTAGGGATTTATTTAGACTACTCTAATTCTTCATCAACTAACTTGAAGAAACCAGAAAGGAATTTGTCCCAGTTTAATTACTTTGGGATGCATTTACTCAAAATATATAATAACATTCGCTGAAAATCAATTCTCTAAACAACTCCTTTGTTATCACACTTAAAATTGAGAGTGTACAACAGTGACAATTTCATGAAACAAAATTTATCAAACCCTCTCTTGAGAAATGCATCCTTCCCTCTAATTTAAATCATGCTATGGGAATTTCTACCCTATTAGCATCTTCAATAACAGAATGCATGACTGTCTTGCATGTTCGTTCATGTTTCTGTCTTGCAGGAACTAGTTCTTATTTCCCCTCTATTTGAGATGTCAGGAATTAATCTATAACTGCCCCTGAATGTTATCTCGATTATTGTCTTGAAATAACTTTAACCTCACAAATGCAAAGGTTTTGGTAGAAGTTTTCATGCCAAGTAATACAAGAACATTACAACATACAAACATGCTGCTAGGACACTGTTTTAATTCCAGTACTGGTTACTTGATAGAGATTTTATTAAAATACATATTTTCTCCAATCACATAAGAAAAGTCAATGCTCAGTGGCTACTTTTCTATGCACTTCTTCTTCTTGGGAAAGTCAAATAAGCAGAAAATATACCTGAGTATATTTTAGTAGTTAAATTAGTTAGGCTGTTAAGGTAATTGTGCTTACAAAAGCAGTAAAAGCATGTGCCACAGAAAACGTAGGAACTAATTTTTTTTACCTTAAGTACATTTTTTGAGCACTATAAGAAATTACAACTGGCATATTCAAAACAAAAGAACTCCTTTGCGGTGGTTTGCTACCAAGAATGTCCCATAACTTTGCTCAAACGCTAACTACTTGTGCATCCAAGATGGCTGTATATGGCTCTGAGGGAATTTGGGGGAGACAGATAACAACAAAAGAACTGTTGTGAACAACCAAAGTTTTGGTCAATGTTCAACTAAAGCTAAATTTGGAAGAAAATAATTAACGTCAATTATCCTACTCCAGAGTTGCGGTGGCATGGAACAATGAAGAAGCAGAACGCAGCCGTAGGTTTAGACATTACAGCTGAGGAATGCAGCTGGCTGGTGAGAGGAGTCAACTGTCATGGTAACAAGACAACAAAGAACAAATTAACTGCACTTGGAGGAATGTGGTGTAAAGACAGAACAAGGTGCGCATACAGATGAATGTCAAATGACCACTTGTTTATGTATGTGTTGTACTGATGAAGTAGGGATGCCTAGGTGTAGAAAGGATATAAAAGGAATGAGATGAGCTTAATAAAGTGGAATTGACTGCACGTTAAACTTGAACTGTGTCTTTTCTGGCTGCCCCAACCACAGCATATGGTGATGACCAACGTGATATATTTGAGGACCGCAGGGCGATGTGTGGTGAGGGCAGATCCCTGCAAAGCTAAGAGCAGTGGATTTGTGCCTGGTCCAGATCTGATTTAAGACACCTGCAGGGTGATAAGACACCAGTAGAGGTGAGCTGCTGGGGAACGGGAAAGGGAAAAATGGGACAGAATATAACAAGAGAGGAAAACGCTGTTTTATCTACTTGGAAAGTGCTACTGGCCCACAAAGGAGTAAAAACTACTGACTATGGGCTAAGACAAGTGCTATTATGGAGCAAAAAGCAAGGTTTTGAAGCTTCCACAGCTGTTGTGTTTAGTGTGGGGGCTGCAGGCAGCCACGCTACCAGGGCCCCATAGAGAACAAGTTTAGCACAGACAAGAAAGCCGTGTTAAAACTGACAGAGAGTCTTTTAAAAGAAGCATAACATGACCATCAACTCTCGTGTTCTGCACTGCTTGCTGCAATGGATTTCTGCTGCCATCCCAAATGTGAATGCCATAACTATTTTCCAGACATAGACCTGGGATCAGTCGTGCATTAAGCTTTGGAATGCTGCAAAAACCGGAGTCAGGCAAGCAGCACAGCCACTATCTCAAAAGCCTGACAACCCCTTAAGAAAAAGGAAGCCTGATACTCTCTTAAAATCTTCAGCTGAAATTCCATTTGACCCAGGAGGGTGGACTTTGAGAAAGAATTAAAAAAGTTGGTGACATAAATGTTTGCAAGCATTCGGGGTTGTTTGTGAGCCGCAGAAAGAAGCACAGTGGCAAGCTATCCCATATAACTTGGCAAAAGATCTCTGTCAGACAGCGAAAGAGAATGGTTTGAGTTCTAGCCAGAAGTTTCTGCATACCATTGCCAAGATTTATGTGTTAACTCATCAAGATTTAAGAACTGCATGTTATCTTATTGCAACCTGAAAGCTCGCTGTGAAAGCAGGTGCAACAGAGCGTGGAGCAAGCAACAGGACCCCCACAAGACCCCTGTGGGTTGGAGGTCCGTACAGGGCTCAGGTGGATGGCGAAAGCAAAAGTGTGGCGATCACTGGAGAGCAAAGCTTGGCTAAAGCATGAGGCTGTAAATCTAACAGCTGTGAATTCAGACCCTGGGTTAAAAACTAAGTTTAACCACAAGCAGACTCTAGCTGTAAGAACTGAAATTGTTACGTTGGAATGAGTTTTTGCTTGTATTTTAACTTCAGCTGATCAGAAAACCGTATACAGAACAGCAATGAACAGACAAAACTGCAGGACTACTTTAAGAGAGGGTTCAGCGAGTGAGCTGAGAGGGAGCTGTGGTGTGGACATCCCCCATGGCCAGCGTTCGGTAGGGTCAGTGGCTGGCAGCTTCCCCCCTTCACCCCTCCCTTTCCTACTGCCCACTCCTGAGAAGTTGCGGTCCATTCCCCCCCACAACGAAAGGTACCAGCTGCTGAAGAGTTCACTCTTCCTCTATTGCTGCACTTACCTATAAGTTTGCTTGCAGGTGGACAATGGAGTATTTGTTTGCCCTTTGAAATGGTTATTGCTATTGCAAAAAACAAAAAAAGGTGGAGCTGGACACCTAGATCCAAGGGAATGTTTAGCTAAAGCATTGTATGTTCTTGGTTTTTTGAATTCACAGAAAAAGCAAGATGATGTGGGACTTTTTGTTGAGGGGATAAATTGGTAGTTAAACAAGTGGGACAAAAAGGGTTGGTCAATGGGGCTGGTAAATCTAGATTGCTAATATTAGGTATATTGTTTGTGGTACTACTCGTTGTGCCATGTTTGTTTTCCTACCTGCAAAGGGCCCTACAGAAGGACAATCAGCACTGCCTTCATCGTAGAAAAGACAAAAAGGGGAAGATGTGGGTATTAAGTGGATTGCAGACAGCTCTGAGTCTGAAAATCTTGGAAGTGGGTGCAAACTTTGAGGAAACCGAGGCACCGGAGAGGGGACCCTGACAAAATGCTGTATTTTTACTAATAGTTCACTAAACTGCTAACAACTACTAACCAAAAACAACACATACAAATTTGCTGGTGTAGGCAAGACACCGTATAAAAAGGAGCTCAGTGTGAGTTGAAGCTGATGAAAAATGGTTGAGTAAATTGCCGAATGGTTGGAGTTTAATAGGATGGATGAAAACCATAGTTAAAGTGGGATTGGCTAGTGAGGACATAGGCACTGTTATATGTTTACCATGTTTTATGCAATGTGTTCAGTGTCTCATTGACCGGTCCGTGAAAGCTGCACTTGTTATTAATACCAAAAGGGGAAATTGTGGTGGCGTGAAATAATGCAGAAGCAGAACACAGCCGTAGGTTTAGACATTACAGCTGAGGAATGCAGCTGGCTGGTGAGAGGAGTCAACTGTCATGGTAACAAGACA
>JAOXOE010025666.1:0-22384 GCA_028565055.1 Phoeniculus purpureus
GGAGATGTTTAAAACCCTCCTGGACATGTTCCTGTGCAACTTGGTCTAGGTGATCCTGCTGTGGCAGGGGGATTGGACAAGATGATCTTTTGAGGTTCCCTTCCAATCTGTAATGTTCTGTGATTCTGTGAATGTGGAATTATCAGAAAACATTATCAGATGAAATTATTTCAGCATTGTCCTAGTAATATGAAGTTACTGAAAAATAAAAAAAAACCCAACAGCCTAAACACCAACCCCAAAACACCCAGAATTACCTCTTCGTGCAGTTTCAAGAACTGGCTTGGGAAACTGCCCGCTGTTCCTAGATGTCTAGGAAACAACCACAAAACCCAAAGAATGACAAAAGCCAAAAAGCAGATCCAAATGCCAAGACCAAAATCCCCCACAAATCATGGTTGTCAGTGTTTTGAGACACTTCACGGAAAATCTGCACAACCAGTTGTACTCCCTTCTTCCCTCTGCCACATTCACTTCGTTCTTTTGTCACCTGTTCTGTCAACAGAAGATAATAAAAACTGGTTGGGGCTTTTCCTCGAAACAAGCTCTGTTTTAACTGAAGTTCTCCAAGCTGCTCCCCACCTGGAGTGGAAACAAGGTCTGGCCCGATCGATTTTGCTCCTTGCTCAGTGACAAATGCAGCAGAGACTATCTGCACCTTGGGACGCTCTGCTCAACCAGAGCTCTGAAGCAGCCCAGGGCTTCTTGTTTACTTCTAGCTGTCAAAAGCAAGTTTCCTGTTCTCTAGAGGTTTAGGCCAAAAATCTAATCATGAACACATGCATGGAAGTGGGAGCCATTAGTTGTAGGAAATTAAGTCATTGAAGTATTAGGGGAAAAAAATTGAAGGAGATGTTTACTGGAATTTTCAAAATCATTACTGGAAATACAGCAGCTAGCTGTCTCTGAAATTGAGAGTGTGGCTGAGCTCACGAGACCCTTTTGAAAACACTATCAACTTTTTCAAAGCCTGAGTGCTGGCACAAATTCCCCAGCTAATGGTAGCGGTATACAGGACAGGAGAACATTTACTGCGGTGTACACACACACGCGGAGTAGCAGCTCCAGAGGGTGAGTCGGTTCATGAAACAAAGGTGCATAACTCTCACCTCTGACATCTAAGGAACTTAAAACAATTAATTTATAGGAGCCTCTGTTAAGTGCTTTAAGAAACACGGGATTCATCTGAGCAGACAAAAGGATCTCTCTAGTTTCTTGAGTTCAAAAAGTTCAGGGGGGCAGGATATAAAGTTTTTCAGCGTTAGTGTGGACCAGGTACAGGGGTTTGGAGGACTTTTAAGTAGTGCTGGAATAGAGAAGGAGCACTGAAGCAAAAAAATAAAGACAAACTAGCCTAATGCTCACGGACTTAGATACCTGGGATCTTATTAACCCAATTGTTCCTGAAGTCACTGTCAATCTTTTTCAGAATAGAGACAATTTTAAAAGGGAGAAAAGAAAAATAATAATTTTCTTGGTATTACAAAGACTGGAATTTTGAATGTGAGCATCAAATGAGAAAAATATTCTCAGTTCTGTTGAAAGGTTTCAATGTTTTTTTCATGTGAAAGAAAGAGAGCAGTATGAAGAAAGAAGTGAACATCTGAACTGATGGTTACAATCACCAGAGATGATCCTGGCCACTCATTTATTCTTTTGAGAACAGAAAGCCTGCTTGCCTTAATCATCACGTCACCATGGATCCATTACTGTTATGGAACATACATTGGCTTGATTGTCTCTTCAGTACTGAGTAAAACTACTCTACCCGGGGAGGTGATCCTGGTAAGAAGGCCTGGAGCAGTAAAAAAGATAAAGTAATAATTTTAATTTTGTAGCAGTCGCTTGTAAAATAAAGTAAATGGAACTAGATCTCCTCTTACATTAGAGTCCAATAAATTGTCTGTAGATCATAGTACTCTGACACAAACCCGGAATCTGCAGGCTTTGCACATAAACTAACCGATTCAATTTGTCTTCACCTCGTTGCGGCTAATTTATTTCCCAGTTTTTCCAGTATAGCTATATCCAGCTGCCATGCCTTGTCTTATATGAAGGCAATTCTTGGAGCTAAGCTTGCTAATAAATTCTCCTGCGTCTACGTGATAGAGTCTCGGGTGTCAGAGAGCGCGACGTGAGAGAGTTGAATACTTCTCATACAGTGATTTATCAGGCTATATGTTTCCGTGCTTGCATGTTTAATGACATTTCAGAAGTGGGTCAGATCACAATTCCTGTCTTCTGTTTTGGTCATGCTGTAGTGAGAAGGAATTAAAGAGTTCCTAGTCTGTTAATTAAGAACTGCAGGAAACGAAGAGCTGAGTGTTTCAAAAGAGATGACTGATTTGACTTCATTATCATACCTTCTGACTCCTGCCCACCGTTTTCCCTGAGGCACAACTGTACCAGTATTATGAAGAATTCTGAAGCAAAGCAACCCGTGTATCAAGCTGGGATCCGGAAACATGGTGGATGTTCCTTTTACCCTGTAGCTCTGCCATTTAATTCACTGCAAATTAAGCAGTGAATGTAAAGGAGGACAAATTGCCTGACCAATGTTACCTTGATCAAGCTGTTCTTGGCAATATGGAAGTTCGAATTAGAAAAAAGATCAACTACGTCCTCAAAGAATGTTTTAGAAGTGTTAAATATCAAAAGGCCGATGGTACAATGTTCATAAATAACACAAACTCTTTAGGGAAGGATCACATTAGTATAAAAGGTCCTTTCCAATCCCTAATGTTCTGTGATTCTGTGAAAATTCACTTTCAAAATGCTCATAAATCCTCGCCCATCTTCTGCAAACAGCAACCTGTGGGATAACCTTCATGAATATCGTGGGATTTCTATCCCTTCAAACATGCGTTATTGTATTCCTGAAAGGAATAAGGGAAGCAGGCCATGAAACACTTTGCCATGAAACACTTCAGTTACAACAGCTGAACTTTATCCCGGGCAGAACAAACTTTTGACGAAGAGTTCTGGCGGAAATGTTGACCATCTATCTTAATGAACAGTATGCAGGATAAATGACCCAAGTGATCTTATTTCAAGAAGCATTTTGTGAGTGTTAACTAGAGAATTCAGAGCTTAATCCAGCTTCTACTCAACATAAAGGTTTAATTTAATCTAGTGTTATAGATGAAAATTTAAATATGCCAGAGTCAGGAAATTCAAAAAGCAGGTTCTCACATTCGCTGGCACGGAGCCCCTTTGCGGAGAAGTAGGGTTTTGTGGGAACAATGCTGTGAGTGTGTGCTGCTGTGGCGACAATGCCGTCGAGTGACGGTTGCTGTGAAAAACATAAAATCCAATTTCCCAACTTCTGCACACTGTTCACATCCTCCTGGATTAACATAAATATTTGTAATGAATACGATATTTGGCATTCCACACTGAATTGTTTTGGCTTTTGGAAACACAGATGATTTTTCATCGGGAAGCACATATGTAATCTACCAACTACTGGCTCAGTTTAATGAGGTGTTGGGTTTTAAATGTACTTCAAGTCTTTAAATACATTAAGAGCTGATGCTTTCAGTTCATGCTTTGTATGTTTTGTCTATTGCTAAATGTCTAAAAAGGCAACATTTGAACCTGTAACTGAAACCCCTGGGGGAGGGAGGGGTGATTGAAATCAGGAAGAAATGTTTTCTGATCATCCACTCCTCTCTTTTCCCTGAAGACAGCCTCTATTTGCTTACTTTGAGATACTGCACTGATGGTTGGAGACTCACATAATGGATGGAACTTAACCGAATGTATTTCACTGAATGTTTTGGTGAACAGAGAGAAAGAAGTTTATGATGAGGAACAGCTGCAAGAATAAAGATCAATCACCCTAATATTAAAATGTGAGTCACTGGAGTGCTGATAAATATAATTAACTATTTCTTAGACCACATCACCTGAAATTAGGCCAACGTAATACAGACCGGCTGTTCTATGATCCCCTGACCCCAACTGTCACTGCTGCAATTAATATGGACGAGCCAAACGGGACCACCTAGGATTTTAATGAGTCAAGCTTTAGACAAACGCCTGATCTGTGCCCTATCTGTGAGGACATTCACATTGCCTTGTCATAAAGAAAGTAGAATTAGAGGTACCCCAAACTGTTATCTAATGAAATTTCTTCAAATATATCAGATTTACGAAACGGAAGCAACTCGTAACATCTTTATCCAGAAATCTATTAAGAGCTCTCTGCAATGCTCTCTGCTCAAATCTGAACTGAAAGAATCAGTTGAAGGTTTGCACCCAAACACCTCAGAGAGAGCACGTTCCTTCCTCCTCGGCAGGATGCAGGTGCAGGGCAAGTGGTTCTTGATCTACTTTGATATTGGTGAAACTTGCATTCAGTGCCCTGTTCTATCACAGAACATTGTGGTCCATTATTTATGAGAAATTGCCTCAGCTGTAAAGCACAGTGCACTGGTATGAAATGAAGCTTTAAATAAGTTGTGTCCCTGTAGCTGGCTAACTGTAAAACATAAAGCTTAAAAGGACATTAGTTTAAAGCAAGACTGTACATCTTTGTTTCCAGAAGTTACCATGAACCACGAATCTGATCTATTCCATGACTTGATATAGAAATGATGGTTCTGTTCCACTTTGCAAAGGTGCTGTAAAAACAAAACTCAGAGTCTAGTCACACAGAACCACAGAACATCAGAGATTGTAAGGGACCTCGAAAGATCATCCAGTCCAATCCCCCTGCCACAGCAGGATCCCCTAGATCAAGTCGCACAGGAACATCTCCAGATGGGTTTTAAATGTCTCCAGAGAAGGAGACTCCACAACCCCCCTGGGCAGCCCGTTCTAGTGCGCTGTCACCTGTACCATTTCTTCTCATGCTTATCCATAGAAGTGGATGAAATCACAAAGGTGTGTCATCTGTCCCCAGCACAGAGGAGATGGAATCCCTATATGCAGACTGTCCCACTTACAGTTCTGAAAGCAAAACTGCTTTTCCAGCGGCACGGCACAGTTCAAATAATGTAACAATTGCAGAAGTAAACTGAAATAGGAAGTGGCTTTTCCTTAGAAGTTCTGGAGCAGCTTCCTGAATCTGTGTGTTGCTTTTATGATGCATGAAAACTGCCCAAAGGCACAGAGCTTTTCGAAGCGTTTTGAAAACGCTTGTTAATCAAGACAAGTAACACAGAGAAAAGCTAAATTCTTCTTTGTCCTTGTATGCTGCCAGCCTGGCTGTAGTTTGCTTGTTGAAACAAAGAGTCGTTAACAGATAAACAGTTTTTCCTATGCTAAAGGGAGACCTTACTGCTGTCTATAGCTACATGAGAGGAAGGTGTGGAGAGGTGGGGCTTGTCAGGTAACAAGAGGAAACAGCCTCAAGCTGCACCAGAGGAAGTTTAGGTTGGCCATGAGGGAAAGCTTCACTGAAAGAGTCCTCAGGCCTTGGAACAGGCTGCCCAGGGAGAGGGTTGAAACACCATCCCTGGGAGGGTTTCAAAGTCTTGGAGATCTGGAACTTAGGGACAGGGTTTAGTGGTGAGTTGGGACAGCTCGGTTAATGGTTGGACTTGATGACTCTTGAAGGTCTTTTCCAACTGAAATGATTTTGTGAATCTGTGACCGGTATGCACCACATCATCACTTCTCCGCAAGTGCAGCACTCCATCGCTATGGTTTTGGTATCAGGACTATCCATTTACAGGTATAAATTTATCTGTGTATATACAGACACATACACTTGATTCAGGTGTCAATTTTCAGTTTTAGACTGGTTTTTTCGTCCAGTTATAAGAGACTAAGAAATTTTTTTAAACAAGTTATTCAGAAACATGCTGAAAAATTGAACAGAAAGAAATTTGAGAACCTAAGGTGAAATATTTAGCAACCATCACTGCTAAATAAACATAAGACGCAAACGGTGTCAAAGTGAAGTTATTTATGAGGCTTGTATGGAACAACATTTAGTACTCACAGAGCATGTATTATGTGGTTCTGTTCAGCAGTGTTTTATTTGTTGCAGATGAAAAAGTTCTTTATTTGAATTCCAAACTGAAGTACAGTGCTGATAAATTAAAGGAAAATACAGTTCAAATTATTTTAAACCCCAGCCTACAGAAGAGCTAATGTTAAATATTTAAATCTGAACATTTTCAAGTAAGAAACTATGATGTTCAGTTGTAGTACTCCCTGCAATAAATTCCTTGCCTGTGAACCTTCCTTCTTTCCATTATTGTTTTCCTCTTTCCTGCAGCTTCCTTAGGATCCCCTGCATCATCCCATTCCTTCATCCTTTCCCCTCTTCCCCGTAACGTTATTCTCAGCTCTAGCTTTCCAGTTTCAAGCAGTGAGACCAAAACAGCAGCAGTAACTAACTCCAATAAACATTAAAAGATCAATGACAATTTAGGAAAGAAATCTATTGATTCCCTGTTCCTGTGGGCAGTCTCTCCTAACTCATTAGATCATTACAAGAAAGGAAACTTGCACAAAGGAACAGAGGAGCAGTGTTTATCGATTGTCCTATAGCTATTGTCTCAATAATCTCAACTAAGTCTTACCTGAGCCTGTCTTAGCATCCATGCAGCACTCATTAAATAAATTAGCCTCACTATAATTTTATTTATACAAATTGTATTGTACGCCAAATTTTGTGGCTAAAAATACCAAACCACATTAGAGGATGGTAAAACTAGTTGCAGGGGGACCAACTAGTCTGACAAGCTGAGTGAGCATCTTTTTAAATACCTGAGCAGCAAGTCAGCAGTCATTTCAGAAATATCTAGCTCCTAGGTACATTTCTAGCTCAATTTTAAAGCTGCCTGCAAACCTGTGTCCTTTCCATGCTCAGGCGCTGCCTTGATCACAAATAAGACTCTGCCATCTTTATTTCCTCTTGGCCACTCTGCATGTTCTCTGCTGTGAATCCACAAGGTTCAGAGAGAGTTAATAGTTTATAGCTCTTTTTTTAAGGCTGTATCCGCTGACAGAAACAGTATGACAACCATCCCTATGGATCGAACCCTTGTGTAAATTACAACATACACAACTGATTCTGCCTGGGCAGGGCTCTCATTCCCGGGACCTGGATTATTTTTTTGAATTTCCAAAGCATTTCATTGGAAATTACATGGAGGCCTGGACAGCAGCCACAAAAATATTAGTGTTAAGTAACAATATAACAGGATCCTGATGTGCAAAAGAATGAAGCTTGTAAATCAGTTATGCTTGAATGCATTGAGAAGGGAACGGTACTTCAAGAACTTTGCTATAATGAAAACCAAATTTGACGAAAATACAGCGTAACAGATTTTTGTAGGATATGTATTTTACAAACTGAATCATCAATCCATTTTCAAGAAAATTATCAAAATACAGCAAAAATACTAGCTGGTTGTGGAAAATTATCCCCAGATAAACAGTGAAATCTAGGGCATCATTTCTGAAGAGGAAACATCTGTTATACAGTATTACAAAGTCTTACTTGCAGACCCAGAAACTTCAGGTCACTGCTGCCCAGAATCCTGTAGAGTTTAAGAGAATGTTCAGTGAAATGGTGGTACGCGAGGTGTCCTTCACACAGAATACGCACCACCACGCAGAAAACATTTTAAAAGTTCTGAATGAGACCTGTGCTGTGTCTTCTTCTAAGGTACAACGTCTACCTCATTTCCAGTGCCCTCAGAATGGGAAGGAAGTCTCTGAAAGAGCAGTTTTAAGTACCAACCACCACCGCCTTGTTCCAGAAGTACCGTGCTCTCAAGAACCAGAGAGCTAGCAGTACAGTTTGCACAAATATGCACAAACAATGCCAAGATACTCATGGTTATCTGAATGCATCAGTTATTCTGTCATTAAGCCATAACAAACATCCTCAAAGCATACTTTGGGATAAATGGAGCCTGTCCTATCCCAGAATGTTTCAAGTATGGTGAGGTCAGTTTGGAGCACACAGAGAAAAAAACTATCACCAAAAAAATTCTTCCCTCCCAAACCAGCACACTTGGAAGAGGAACAGAGAAGGCAGATGTGTGACATAAGAAAGCTTCATTCTGCAGTGGTTCAGATCCTATTGTAATGCTAATCTACCTTGGAAGTCCATGGTCAGTTTGCCCAGAGACAGGCTTACACAGGCAGAAAACAGATTTGCCAGTATGAAAGGAAGTTGGACTGGCTGAAAATAAAATGGCATTGAAATACCTGATCAAAGCAGTAAGCCTAGAAGAGTGTGGCTTGGGAGTGGGACAGGCTGCCTGTAGAAGTTGTGGAGTCGTCTTCTCTGAGCCATCAAACCCCACCTGGACATGTTCCTGTGTGATCTTCTCTAGGGGATCCTGCTCTAACAGGGGACTTGGACCAGATGATCTCCAGAGGTCTCTTACAACCTGTACTGTTTTATGATCCTGTGAGTCTAATTTATGAGATGAGAGAAACAGAAAAAAAATAGTGATATAATGAAAAAATGGGTATTGGACTGATTCAGCAACAAAAAGCTGTCTTCGTCTGTAACATCTGGTCTGTTGTTGCAGGTTGAGGAGGTAAACTTTCATAGATGAAAAGATGCTGCTATCTTCAGCAATGGCTTGGAAAAGTTCCTCTTCCACAGGCACCTTCTCTGCCTGGAAGAGCCTATGGAGTCCAGAAGAGATGAACAAGTGGAAGTGACCTAAGGAACAGAGTTTGTGCCAACTCACTTTCCTCCTGGACAGATGACGCCCTCCTTCTGAGGCAGAAAAGATACATTTATTTTGAAGGAAAAGGAAAAGATTACTTCACATCTTTGAATGTGTGTGTGCCTCTCGCGGATAACAAAAGCTGCCTGTCTTTTTTGGATCCCTAGCAAACTAAAGGCAATTCTCTTCCACTCTGACCTTGGGAAACAAAGAAAAGACGATATACTGAGCCCAAATTGCTTGTATGTGAGTTAACTCTGTCTAAATTTGAAAACACTAAAAAAGGTTATCTGTCATACTTATGTCATCTGTTATATACTTTTCTTATTCATTCTAATGTCTATTCTTTTTCATGGGTAAAGTTTGAGCTTTATTTCCAGTCTCACCTTCTGTCCAGCTTCCAGAGACTGCTGGTTCTTACTGCTGTCTGCTTTAGATTTTTCTCCTTGCCAAGGTACACTCTCACATTGAGTATACTCCCAAGCAACCTATTTTTGTAAATACTGACCTCAGAATTAGAAAAGATATTCCACTACCACACAAAGCCAGTAGTAATTATGTAATCGAATCACCAGTGTTCCACTCTCCACATGACTGTATCAGAACTAAATTTGAGTTCAGCAACTGCTGGCCATACTTCTTTTGATGCTGTCCAAGATGCAGTTGGCTTTCTTGGCTGCGAGTGCACATTGCTGGGTCATGCTGAGCTTCTCGTCAGCCAACACCCCCAAGTCCTTCAATGCTGCTCTCAGTCCATTTTCTGCACAGTCTATATTTATGCTTGGGATTGCCTCGACTGAAGTGCAGGACCTTGCATTTGGTGGCCTTGTTGAATTTAAAGAGGTTCACACAGGCTCATCACTCAAGCATGTCAAGGTCCCTCTGGATGATGCCTGTCCCTCTTGTGTGTTGGCTGTACCACACAGTTTGGTGTCACTAGCAAACTTAATCTACTGCCATGCAATGGACAACGCATGCTGTTGTTTAAGGCACATCCTACATTATTGTTCTCTAGGTGTTTGATATTTTTCTGAATCAAAACGTGCACCACACAATTGCTTGTGTTAATGAGCAGAAAGATAAACGGATAACTGGCTGTTCAAAAAGTACCAGTTACACCACAGAGAAAAGCAGAAAGCCATAAAAAACTACATGAATGGGATCTTTCTTGTTCCCAATGAATAGAAGATAATTTCATCTACACAGTAAGTTGAAAGAAAAGAAGAAAGATAACAGTTTCAGAGACGCTTCTAAGTGGAGGTCAAGTGCACAATCTGTGAGAACATACAGAGACCATATTCATGTGCATGTACAGATTGGCTCAAGCAGGCATTCACACCATATCAGGTCACAGGGAAGAGAACAGCCTGCTGTGGATGGTCTTTTCCCCTCCCTGGCAACAGTGCCATAAATCTCCCATCTGGAAGGATCATGAAATAGGTGACATTTCAGTCAGTACAACAGGCCAGGTTGTCCTCAGGATCACATCATGTGATTTCACAGAAGGGTTTTATAAATAGCATTCGTATACGACTGGCTGACACAGTGCAGAAGTAGTCCTGCCCTCATCTATTCCCTCATCTACTACGAAAAGTGTATTCAGCATGGCCAATACACTAATAAAATGACTCAACAACATCCAACTTTTTAAAAAATACTGTAATTCTTCTTTTTGCAGAATAACTTCTACCCATGTTTGCACAGAGGGTGTGGATCTGTGGGTACGTCACAGCCTGTGAGCTCTATCACTAGATTTAGCATAGGCGAGAAAACCAAGAGCATATAATTCTCAGCATTACTACTGCCACCCCTCCTTTTTGGTTAAGAGTTCCGAAGAGCTGTAACACGGAGTGTATTGTAGCTAAGGTCATGCTCAGATGTCATTTTTCCACTCTTTCCTTTGAAAGAAAACATCACCATGTGACTCATGGTGTGAAATGCTCAATTATGTGACCCTGTAATTAAACACGGCAAGAGCAGGAGAGACGGACAACTCACCACCCTGACTGCCACCAGGGCCTCATCTGCTTTTGCCACAGTGAGGTGTAAGGAAAAAGAGCTCTGAGAGTAGTTGATGACATTTGTAATAGGACAAGGGGCAATGGGTGTGAGCTGGAACATAAGAGGTTCCATATAAATATCAGAAGGAACTTCTTCACAGTGAGGATAACAGAGCATTAGAATGGGCTGCCCAGGGGAGTTGTGGAGTTTCCTTTGGAGATGTTTAAAACCCGCCTGGATACGTTCTGGTGTGACTTGGTCTAGGTGATTCTGCTGTGTTGGGGGGATTGGACTAGATGATCTTTCGAGGTCCCTTCCAATCCCTAATGATTCTATGATTCTATGGCTCTTCCACATTTTAGCTCACATAATATGTCCACCTTTCATGGTTTCCAGTGCCATCAGTATTGTTGCCCTCTCTTCTTTAACAAAAGCTAAGTGCATATCTGTTAGTGTGTTATAGGTAAGGCAAGTTAGAAGACATGAATTATGAACTGCTCAAGAAATAGCAGCTGTTGAGCTTGTGTGCACAGCAAGGTTTGTCTGCTGATGATCAATAAAAATCAGAGTCAGTAGCCATGCTACCAGAGAGACCATCTGTGGCTAGAGAGCCAGAAGCTTGCTGACCGGGATAGGCACTGCTGGCTTGAAGGAGGACAATGACAGGTTATATTCATATAACCCTAAACAGAGGAACATATTTAACTAGCAGTGAGTGTTAGCTGGCAATCTGTGGACAAAGGTACCCTACTGCTTTGCCTAGATGTTTGGGAGCAAGAGTCTGTAAATCCGACAGTGGAGTATTGGGATGTCTCTTTGCTATGTTCTTAGTGTGCTAAAGTAGCATGGCTAGCAAAATGGGGATTATTACTAAAGATATTGGAGACTGCATGTGGAATATTGGGCCCAGTTATGGGCCCCTCAGTTCAAGAAAGGCACAGAACTGCTGGAGAGAGTCCAGCGCAGAGCCACAAAGAAGATGAAGGGAATCAAACACCTCCCTTATGAGGAAAGGCTGGGAGACCTGGATATCTTTAGCTTGGAGAAAAGGCGACTGAGAGGCAACCTCATTAATGTTTATAAATATGTGAAAGGTGGGTGTCAGGAGGATGGAGGCAGGCTCTGCTCAAGGTCACAGATTGTCCATAGGACATCAAAAACTATAGGACATTCAAGAAAAACTATAAGTATACATGAAATTAGTATCCTATGCTATTTTTTCAAACCCACTATTTCCTGTGATTTTGATTCAGGTATCAGTATTGTTTTTTTCCCCCTTGGGTTGTCAGCTCTAGACTAGGAACTTTGCATGTGGCAATCTTTGCTTAACCCATAATATACCATGCTTTACTTTCGTATTTTTCCACGGTGATAATATATAAACCAGCCAGAGAACTCAAATATGTGACTTTACAGATTCATCCCTCTTATGAAGCACTTGCAGAACTACTCAGTACTTTCAGCTTCTCATAAAGATGTCAGAAAAATGTTTTAATGATATAAATGTTGATGAAGCAAATTGTTCTTACTTTGGAGTGTTCTTTTTGTTTGGCTAATGTAGTAAAAAATTGTATCTGCCAATTTGATTGTAACAAATCTGAGAGTCAAGATCCAAATTAGGTGGGAAGGACACAGGTTTACTCAGACCACAGTCGAGTCAATCTCATTAGCCGAAAAAACCCTGCAGTTGGAAATGAGCAGTTTCCTATATCTGAATGTGGCACTGTCACCCTAAAATAAAGAAGACATAAGAGAGCAAAGAAGAAAGTAAAAATAGTAAATAGTACATGGTAAAATAAAGGAAAATAACTAATCCTAAGCACAGAATAAGAAATAGCTTGGCAATTTGTTTGGTCTGATACAGCAATTACTGCGCTAAATTAAATGCATTAACCAAATGCCCCGAGTGGCTGATGCCATGTTGTAGTCAATTCAACATATGTGAGGTCTTCTCAATTGCACCAACATGTTACACTTGCACAAGTGGCATTTTGTGTCATTCTATATTGGAACTTGAGGACTGTTTTTTCCCAACTAGAAACAGAGATATGAGCAAAATACATCTACCATTTTACTAGCTAGCAGCATATATGTTCCCAGAAACATAGCATCCATCTGTCTTTCTAGTACTCTTACTGTGCCTGGTATCAATTTGGGTAGAGAAGTAGTTATCTTGAAGTGTTTTTCCATAGTCCCAGATGTGTGAATTTTTAATTAGCTCTAATAATTGCCTTTTCTATATTGTTTCTGTGAAACATGATGTATAACATCTAATCTTTATAAATCACATCTAAAGTGAAAATTTCAAAATCCACTGATTATAATGGGTTATATTTATTGCAAACTGAGTTGTAGCTGTCTTGCCGCAGACATGAGTGCACTGGGATAAAAAGCTAGTAATAGAGTGACTACACATCTAATGTCAAAAGAAAAGAAATATTAGGACTTTCATAATGATTTCTCTTAGTACGATCTGTAGCAGCATAGTTGGCATTGCAAACCATACTAACATGAGAATGATTTCCTGAAGGAAAAGAATGTGTCTTCTCAAGGAAAGTACCTCTCTTTCTGCTTTCACCTTTAGCTTTCTCTCTTCCAGTAGTGTTCAATCAAACACTTCCTTATTCCTTTGCTCCAGGAACATTTAGAAGATGTCAGCTGCTGAGATCACGTGGATGAATCACATCCTTAGTGCATGGAGAGCTCCAGAGATGCCTCTGGGACTTCATCTATCTGGAGTTATGTTCCCTCTGCACTGTGATATTCTACCAAAGAGAACCTGTGCACACACCATATTCCCCTGCTATCCACGCCTGGGACTCTAGGAAAGCTGAAATCTGTTGGAAAATAGACATGGTGATCTCTAAGCAGATTTTATAATTTATCAGGATGTGGAGGCTGCAAGGCACACTGAGTGATGCCCATAGCAAAGACAGGGCCTTGTAAGCATGGCATCCAGACATAATTATCCTCTGGTTAATACGTGCCACTGGTAATGTGTTAGTGTGTCATTAGTAATGAAATGTGCCAAATTAAATGTTGAGGGGAAACGGATGTTTTCAGCGAGCTGAATTTTCTGCCTTCAGATTACTTCTGAATTATTCTGAACATTGCTAGAGGCAATCTGTGTATTTGTTTAAAGTGTTTACACTTTTTAAAATTCTGAACATTGTGCAGTACCTTTTTGTACAACAACTGAACACATGAATAAAACCCATGCCTGTATACCGACTGATTCAATCTAAACCAAATAATATGCAAGCCCTAATCAAGCCTAACATAGCTCCAGACAGTTACAGGCAGCGCAGTAGTAAACACTACTAATTGGTTTCCATAAACTGTGCAGAATATTGTGACAGGAAAGTGGGACTGTGGTTTCAAGTTATTTGAGTTCTCCCTTGGAACTGCTCTTAATACCAGCAAGTTTCAATCTTCCTAATTTACTAGTATAATTTAATCAATACTGCAAATGTATTCCTTGTTATGTATAATGTTCTCAACATTTTTTCTTGTTGAGAATGTCGAATATCTAATGAAGCAACTTAGGTGCAAACGATAAATCCTCCCACTAAGAAACGTTCACAAGAGGCCCTGAAGTTGATTTAGAAGCACACTGTGGACTGATTTAATGTCTCTTTCCCACTTTGATATCATTTTGTGGAAGGATCTAGAAATCACTAGATAATTCTTCAGAAAAATATTTTTGCTTTTTGGATGTTTTGCCAGAAGGTTGGGGCAGGTGATCCTTCCCCTCTAGTGAGATGAATCTGGAGTGCTAGGTCTTTCGCTGGGCTCCCCAGTACAAAGGAGACTTGGACATACTCAAGTGAGTCCAATACAGGGCCACGAACAGGATGAAGGGATAGGAGCATCTGATATACAAGGACAGGTGGAGATGTCTGGAATATGTTGGCCTGGAGCTAGATGCTTCTCAGCAGTGTCCAATGAAAAGGTGAGAAACAAACTGATATAAAAGCAGTTCGATTTAAACATCAGTAAATCTTCTGTGTTGTAAGGGTGGCTGAGCAGCAGAAGAGTTTTCCCAAAGAACTTGTGAAGTTTCCATCCTTGGAGCTATTGAAGAGTAATTGGACACAGTCTTAAGCAGTTTGCTGTTTGATTCCACTTTTAGCACGGGAGTTGGGCTAGACAATCTCCAAAGGCGTCCTCCAGACTGAACTGTGTTTGTGTAAAACTGGTTTAAGTGAGAATTGAAACAGTCAAGGGTAGTTTCTTTTCCTCCTTGTGATACTGGTGGTTTAACCCTGAAACAAAATCCTGTACTTCTTTCAGTTCTTATATAGTTTCCATAACCCTACTGCATGTCCCGTTATTGCCAGTTTATAGTTCACCATTTTAGGACTCCAGGATAAACACAGCATATGCACATACATAGTCTGTATCTGTGCTAGCAAATTAACTGTGTGGTTCTCTGGCACTGAGGCAAACTGTAATGAAATAATCGACATTCACAGCGTTCAACTCTCCTACTTTCCAAACAGGATGGCCCCCATCCCAACTGCCTACTGGAGTGGTCGTTGGCCGGTGCTCACTCCTGCACCATGCCCAGGAATAGTCTGGGATAGGGCTTGTTGGCCAGGACTAGAAATATACTGGGACTATTTTGACAATTCAGCTGTGTAAGTGATCAGTTGCCAACCCTTGGGAAGATTTCCTGGCACTGCATAATTTGTAAGTGTAGAGTTACCCATACATATCTGGTTAAAAAACCACACAAGTTTTTTTAATATTGTTGTACTTAACAGGAAAATAAAAGATACAACTGTATTGAGGTATTAAAAAATCCTCAAAATTAAAGCAAAAAATTCAATCCCTATCCTCATTTCCCCGCTGTAGGCCAACAGTTCCACAGTCTGGATCATTCTTCAGGTTTGTGCGGGAGTCCTCTTGCAGGTTTTCTGTAGATCAGGATCCTTTGCCTAAATGATTTTTCTCAATAATCACTGAGGTTTTTCTCTCCAAACCAGGACAGCATGCCTTGAATTTGGCTGGTTTCTCAGTGAGCTAAATTTCCCTCCTAGGTCACATCAGGAATGACTGAATTCCCATCTCTTCCTCTATTCTGCTCAGAAACTTCCAGTCTGAGCCCATGTTATATATCCCTACTGATGTCAGGGCTTCCTTGTCAGGCCTTGGTAAATTCTGTACTCTCAGAGGTTGGGTTTTTTTCCTAGCAAATTAACTAGCTTCCTGATTTAGCCTTTCTCCTTTGCATAATAACTATTGCCATTAATTACCTTCTATCAGTCTAGCGGGGATTTTCTGGATCTTTGTCTCTCACCTTTTTTTGAAACTATAGAAAACGTAACTTTGAAAAAGAATCAAAAGATGTCTTAACACTTTCAAAAAATACACATGGGTCATCTTATGCAATGTGACCATGACATCTCTTATTTGCAAATAAAAAAAAGTCAAACTAACATAAACATTCATTCATTCTGTTTATTTTCTTACATGTGTTTGTTTGCCTGGATGAAAACATACCTGTGCAGAGTTTTCCATCTCCCGAACTCAAGTGCAATAGTTTTTCTTGAATTTTGTTTTGATGTCCTATGGACAATCTGTGACCTTGAGCAGAGCCTGCCTCCATCCTCCCGACACTCACCCTTCACATATTTATAGACATTAATGAGGTCACCCCTCTGTCTCCTTTTCTCCAAGCTAAAGACACCCAGCTCCCTTAGCCTTTCCTCACAAGGGAGCTGTTCCACTTCCTTCATCATCCTCATTGCTCTATGCTTCACTGCCTCCAGCAGCTCAGTGTACTTCTTGGACTGAGGGGCTCAGAACTGGACACAATTCTCCAGATGTGGTCTCACTAGGGCACAGTAGAGGGAGAGGAGAACATTTCTTGATCTGCTAACCACCCCGCTTGTGATCCACTCCAGGATGCTGTTGGCCCTCTTGGCTACAAGAGCACACTGCTGGCTCATGGTCATCCTGCTGTCCAACAGGACCCCCAGGTCTGTTTCTCCTACACTGCTCTCCAACAGGTCAGTCCACAAACTATAGTGGTACCTGGGGTTGTTCTTACCGAGATGCAAGAATCTACACTTACCCTTGTTGTAATTTATGAAATTGCTCTCTGCCCAGCTCTGCAGCCTGTCCAGGTCCTGCTGAATGGGAGCACAGCCTGCTGTAGTGTCAGCCACTCCTCCCAGCTTTGTGTCAACAGCAAACTTGCTGACAGTACTCTCTAATCCCTCATCCAAGTTGTTAATGAATAGATTGAGTAGTACTGGTCCCAGTACGGACCCTTGGGGGACTCCACTAGACACAGACCTCCAACTAGACCCTGTCCCATTGACCACTACTCTGTGGCTTCTATCCTGCAGCCAGTTCATGATCCACCTTGCTGCCTGACAATCCAGCCCACACTGCCTCAGTCTGGCTGTGAGGATGCTGTGGGAGACTCTGTCAAATGCTTTACTGAAGCCGACATAGACCACATCCACTGCTTTGCCATCATCTACCCACCTGGTTATGCCCTCATAAAAGGCTGTCAGGTTGTTCAAGCATGACTTCCTTTTGGTGAAGCCATGCTGACTGTCCCTAACAATCCTCCTGTCCTTGATGTGCCTGGAGACAGCATCTAGGCTAAATTGTTCCTTCACCTTTCCTGGGATGGAGGTGAGGCTGACTTTTACCTTCTTTTCCTCTACAAGTGACTGAAAAGGTCCAAGAAAAGAAGCTGTGTTAAGTTAGAAAATCTGTTACTAAACCCCCAGTATAGCTGCACAAAATGATCAGCAGCTGTAACCCAATTAAATGGAGCAATTTCACAGAACACTACTGCTCACCAGAGACTACGTACCGATATTCTCCGAGTAGTCAGCCAAACTACTTTATACCAGCTCTTGCAAACTTCTTCTCAGGAATATGTAACACTTGGCTACAGCTCCTCAAACACAGAGAAGATGAGAGTGAAGAGAAAAATCAAAGCAGCGTAGTGCCACAGAGTCAATTAGTAAGTGAATCCACTTGGTCTTGAACACAAAGCAGTGGCTACATAGGCATGCACAGAAAAATTCGCAGTTATAACACAGCTAGAAGGTTAACTATTTAAAAGGTCATCTTGAGGAACATTTAGATTAGGGTAGCCTTTCTTCTCCAGTTCAAAGCTCCTGCTGCTGGTTCCAAAGTGAGGAACCAAGCTATTCCTTGTTTAATGCGATTGTTTTAATAGCTCCAGTCTCTGCTGATCTGCATGCTTTTTTGCTTTCTCATATGAGTGTGTCATGAAGAAACTGGGCTACCAGTTACCAGGGCGAGTTAAAAACCCAACAATATACTCTGCTGCAAGGCCGAGGTTATTCATTTCACACCAAAACATTCAGTATTAGACATGCTAGGAAACCTCTTTCCTCTAATAAATAGTTTCCAAAACAATCTAACAATATTCTGATTATATGAAAGAAAATGTTTTAACACCTTTGTTCAGTAATTTCCTTTAATAGGTGAAACTCTGTATCTTACCTATGATTAGGGACTGTGATTTTTGTCCTACTCATCATCCCGACAATTAATCTTAGGAGGATTCATCATAAAATCCGGAAAGCAGGGCACCTGCATTTCCCAACAGGCAAGAACACTATTTAATATCATGTATGTTCTGTTAATATATATCTCCTGCTGGAATCACTTATTGGCAGTCATTCTGCAAGCATGGGACTCCAACAAGAGATCATATACAAATTACAGATGTCTTCATAAAGGGTATAGAAAGTTTTCTCCTGTGCTTACTGTCCCTCAGCATACACTGTCTTTGCAAAGACAAACCTTTTGCCTGCAGTCACATGGCACGATACCATATAAGAAGAAAAAGACATAAAAAAATAGTATACAACTAGATAATCTTTCAAAGTCCTTTCCAATCTCTAACGTTCTGTGATTCTGTGAGATAACTGCACATCTTTGTTGCTTCATTGTAGTTGTTTGAAACAGCTGCAAACCAGTAAAGTAAAAAACTTGACAGTCTCGATTGTACCAGTAGTGCTTGGTTGATGCTCAATTGATGTGTTGTAAGATATTCTGAATGGCATGCAGACTAGAAGTCACGATACTTTATCTGAGTAAATGAACCCCCAGCAGACAGGGCTCTCTGTCCTGAATTTTATTTCTGAGTAGTGCTCTCATTCTATAATCACTCAACTCTATAAATAAATCATCTAACACTCACTTCCTAATAAAGTGGTATTTACCAGCCCGAGGTTATCAACACTATGTATTTTCCTCACTTCTTTATGTCCATATGTTAAAGTCCTAGTATAAATTTTATTTTATCCTTTACAGACCTCTGTTTCAGTTCATTTTAAGTGACTAATTTGCCTAAATAGTCTTCAGTTTGCCTTGGAACTTTTTCAGCTGAACATGGTAAGAAAATAAAAGAATGTGTATTATCTACTTAAATGATTGCCCCTTAACATCTCTAAAACTATGCAGAACATTTTTCTAAGCAGCATTAATGCCCAGTACTAATTTTCTGCCTATTTTTGTCCTTTGTCCTCATTTCTGTAACTACAGTCATCTGGTAGAAATATTTACCAGTTGGATCTGAATTGGTCTGGTAACAGTGAGAACACATCTGGAGTCTAGACTCAGCGGCTCTATGGGCAGGGTCATATCGCTGTGCTACATCAGCCCCAGCGCCTATTTCTGTTTACATAGGTGGTGTGCGGCATCATCTGTTTCAGCTGTCAGACACCGCCAGTCCCCTGCCCCCTGCTCCCCTCAACCACCGAGGGACCCTGACCCTCCAATGTCCCACCACTATCAGCTGGAAACAGAAAGCAGAGGACTTCTGGCACACAGTATGAGAGAGGAGGGGGAAGAAAATCCCCGGAACCCATAAAATCTAGCATTATCAATGTATCAGAGCTATGCTCAGCTCCATGGAGTTCAGTTGAGAGGGTTATCTTAGTCTGACATAGGGTTAGGCTGTGTTAAACATGCAAGAGACAGAATAATCTCTCGATACACAAGGCAGTGTGCTAAAAATACTTCTTAAAATCTTTTGATTTGGTTTTTCTTTTTCACCCTAATTAAAATGTGTGTTTAAAACCCGTGGACTTCAAAACTAGCAAGTACCCTAATATGTTGAACTAAATGCTGCTGTTCACCTTGAGAAAGAGAGTAAAATAAGCTTAGAAATCATCTAGTGATACAATATGTAGCCATAAGAGGTTGCTATGACAAGAATTTTGTCTCATAATAACACTGAGGTACTTGAATTTCTGTAACGTGTGAGGCAGTGTTAGTATACAAATAAGGATGTTTGGGGATAAAAAGTATTCTACAAGAATGCTTCATTATTGGTTCCTTAAAACTGTATGATGGAGTTTTCATCACTCTTTGCAAAACTAACCAGTCCCAAACAGTGGGAACTATCATAGAATCATAGAATCATAGAGTCATTAGGGATTGGAAGGGACTCCAAAAGATCATCTAGTCCAATCCCCCTACCACAGGATCACTTCACTGGAGACGTTATACAATCAGAATCACTCTGGGTTGGAAGAGTGAGATTCATCTCATCAAAATAATGTTATGTACAGGGAGGATCACATATTAATGTGATCCTTACTTCTGGAGTCTAGGAGAGAAGCTGCACAACACACGTCTAGGGCTTTATCATAGAGGGGCGGGTACAGCTTGAGCCAGTCACTCAGAGTGCTGGTGGGAGGGAGGTAAGACATTGTGTCTGCTGTGAATTGGCACAGGATGCACTTATAACACACTGTTAACAATGAGTTATGGTACATTACCGTTGCTCTTAAAATAATGAGCAAATATTTATAAGTACAAAACAGTGGCATCTCTGTGTCATTCCACAATGTGCAAGCAGGTCCCATTAACAGGAATTCTGTTCACAGAGAAAAATAATAGGCCAATTTATATAATCACAATTTTATCAGTAAACATCATCTCTTCTGTGTATATTTGAAGCTAAACTGCTTGAGTGGGAACAAACACATTTTTGTTAAGGGGAGGAGTGTGCTGGATAGACTACTGGTTTTCACATCATCAACAAAACGGGAAACTAAGCTTTCTGACAGCTGAATGCTGTCATCACCACTAAGACTGTACATGTTTGATGTAGTGGAGCTGCGTAAAATTAAAGAAAGGCTTGTGAAGTATTTTGGTATTGATGGTGTGGCAAAAAGCAGAAATAATCCTGCTTGATTTAGTCTGTAGAACCATCGGCTGAGCAGGCAATGTTTGTATTGTTTGAAAGACAGTATTTTTCTTTATGAGAAATAACGAATAAGCTCTGAATACAAATTTGAAAAGTAAGCTTGTTGGCTCAATTAAGCGTATGCTATAGACAGCGTTAACACATCTTCTGACTTTAATTGCAGCAAAGCCTAACTAATGTTAAGTATTTTTGAGAATGCTTCAGCATAATTTTAAAAGTTTGACTTTTCAAATTATTTTTTTCCCAATAAAATGATGTTGTTTGCAAAGTTGAAGGACAAAAATTAAGATGTTTACAAAACACCTGTGTATCAGGTTTGAGTTTTTATTTCAAGTACATTGGTTTGGAGACAGTGGCAAAACAAAGCTAGTTGGACTCTCCGTAGAAGAGAAGATTTAATTAAAACCATATATCGTGGACTTCTGATGTAACAATTTCCTGTGTAAAAAGGGTGAATATTGCTCCCATTATGATACAAGAGATTAGTTTGCAAAAATATAATGCCCAGAAATTACTTGAGCATGATTTTATCATATAGCATCACATTATTTCCATGAATTTTCACGCACTTGGGTGTGCTAAGGAGTTACTATAAAAATTACAGACAGCGAAAGGAGCATGGCTCAAATGTAGTTTTTAAATTGATGCAGATATAACTTCAATTGTCATGTGATAATGTGTAGTGCTGAAGGATTAAGGTTCAGTTCACAAAATTTATTTGTGATAAAGGTCTTAAATTAGTGTGAAATACTGATAAATTCTCGTTCCTGAAGATAATTTTGTACACTGAAAAAATTCCCAGACTTGAGTAAAAAAAAAAGGGTTGCCAGCATAAAACAAAGAGGAATGTATTTGGAATTGATTTCTTAACTTGGTCATCTGTATTCAGCTGGCTGCTGCAGATGGTGTTAATAGCATCACAGGTAAAATGTGATTAACAGCAGTGTTTGGCCAGATGTGGTCAGTGGATGCAGAACTATCAATCCACTAATTCTCATCTTCTATACTTTTAAGTCAGTGACATGTCTGAAAAGCTATTCAGTTGAAAACCGACTCTTATGCCTTTCACTGGATGAAAGAGGATTTCCTTCCTGCTTCTGCAGATATTGCAAATAACCTTAAACTTGTTTTTATTTTGAAAAGCAGCTATTTTTACCTCTACTTTTCCTCCTCATTATCTTGTGACAGAGAAACTCAGGGAAGTAAGACACATGTACTTTTGGAACACACGTTGAATGTAGGTATTAGAAGATCATGCATGCATGCAGCATCTCTGAATCGTCTCAGATAATGTATTTTGCAATGTGCAGGCAGATTTTTCATCTGACATGGTCAGATTTTTTGTGCTTTACACTGAAAAGGGGCCAAAGTTGTTAAAAAAAAAAAGTGGTTAAAGTCTAGAGGAAGAAGAAAGACTAAAGGTCATGAAAGGAGGGGATGGACACTTGGGATGATTATAAGGCTCTAGTCAGAGGATGTAGGGATGCAACTAGGAAAGCCAAGGCCTCCTTGGAATTAA
>JAOXOE010025717.1:0-22378 GCA_028565055.1 Phoeniculus purpureus
CCTGCTGTGGCAGGGGGATTGGACTAGATGATCTTTTGGGGTCCCTTCCAATCCCTAATGATTCTATGATTTTATGATATTTTTTCACATTTCCTGGGAAGGCAACATGAGCAGCAGCTGAGTCTCAGCTCTGACGTGCTCGTGACTGCCACAGGTTCAGGTCTCAATTACTGCATCTCTCTGTGCTGCTGCTGTTTTATTTGAAGACTTTAGCAGAGCAAAGACAAAGTATGAAGTTTAAAGGAAGCATCAATTTGCCCCAGTTTTAACCAAGCAAAGATAAGTAATTAACAGAAATTACAACCAGGTAATTACCAACATAGTTTCAAGAGTATGGAACTCCAGTATATTTCAGTTCTGCCTCAGTAACTTCAGGGTAAAAGCACCTCAGGTTGAGAGGTCTGAGACAAACACCCAGCTCTCAGGGTGGCCTTGCAGAAAGGGGTCTCTGAGGAGCAGCTGTGCAGGGGGCACGAAAGAACCTGCAGTACGTAGTATTAGGTTTTGCCTGTCTTTTCCAGTCCCCCTCTCCAAAGAATTTTCTCTGGCATTTATTTTCAGAAAAGAAGGACCTGCTAACTCTCATTCAGGCAGCAGCAAGTTCACCACCCCATTGACACTGCTGCAGCACTGAAACCCGGCTCCTCTCCAGCCACCAGATTATTAGGTTTTTATTCTGCCCCACTTGCCAGTGCATCTGACACAGACATCAGCTAGCTAAGCTGCTGCCCCCAGGGCTTAGCTCAGTCTGTAACGAAACTGGTAGTGCTCAAGCTATGAGACTTGGTGGCCTCAGCTTAAACCTTCAAATCCCAGGACTTGTCTTTCTCTGTGGTCAGTCTCCCAGGGTGGGCTGCAGACAGAAGGGTCTGATTGAAACTGTAGCCCTTGAAATCACCTGGCTTATCAATTCCAGTCTCCTGTAAAATAAAAAGATCAAAAATTCCTTCAAACCAGAGTGCAAAAGCTCTTGGCCAGTAACTAATAATAGCAAACCAATCCTCTTTAGGCCTCCCTGTGCCTGAAGGTGTTTTAACAGGGAATCCATGTCACAGCTAGACATCCCAGAAGCAATAACTGTGACTGTGATTCTGTGGATCTGGGGTCCAATCACAGAAGTAGAGCTTCCCTGCCTCTTTTTAAGGTCCCAGCATTAACTCAGACCACTTAGTTCCTGCTTGCTGCAGGAGGGTTTCAAAAATTAGGGTTTATAAAACTATTCAACATCTCTGACCCTTGGGATTTTCTCATGCACTCCGCAGTCTTTACTACCTGCCTTAAACGACAAGTTATATGGTTGTAGGAATTGCTCCACAGAGCTTTTGCCCTTGGTGCCAAGGCTGCTGCTGGGCTTTGCACTGTGCAGACCAGGTCCTGTAAGTATCATTCATGTCTAATGGTCTCTGTTGCCCTCTTGTTTCCAAGCAAGCACAACTGGGTAAGTTTTCATAGGATGAAAGCCCAGCTTCACTTCCAACCTACAGGAAGTAGGTTGGAAGACTATATGCCACCAGATAGTCAATGCAGTCTTGTTCTTTCTGAGAACAGGGCTAGTGACTGACACAAAGTATCTGCCAGGGTCAGAACATTAGAAATGAAAACTTCCACTACTTAAGACCAGGCAAACAATGGAGTCCCCCATGCGTGTCAAGAAGTGAAGCTTTGACAGGCACTGTTTGAATGTTTGTCATGCCCGCATCAGGAGCCAAACATGTTTGGGGCTTGGTGGCCATCGGGCATTAATACCGGTCACTAGAAGCACAGGTGCAATATTTATTACCAGAGTTATTCCCTTGGCTTCCCAGAGTAGCTGTGCTGCTAGCTGTAGTGGTTTTGGGGGTTGTGTGAGCACTGGATGTGTCCCACTGTAGACCTGATGTTGTGCTCCTGCACGGGAACTAGCAGTGCTCCAAACCAAAAGCAACAGGAGCTCCACAGGATTTGCTAGACATGAAAGGGGTAGTTCCTTTTGTATTTTTATGTAAGTGAGCAGTGTTATGCCTTGTGATAATGTAATGATAGCCAGGGAAAGCTACCAGAGAAATAGGCTTCTTCTCGTTCAGTCATCAGTAGATATTTGTAACCACTGCAGAGATGATCGTCTTAGTCCTGAAAATGTATTTTGTGTGGAAGGCAAACGTGACCAAAGGTAAAGTTCTCTGAGAGTGCCTCAAGATACGCTCTGCACAGTATTTCTAACTTTCATACTGTCATTTGTGATTAAAAATATCCAAGCCATCACCTTAACAAGCCAGCCAGGTTCAGCCTTTACCTGAGAGCTGTCAGATTTTGATCTATAAGATCTTCTTGTAGGAACAATACTAGTGAAATGTAATACACAACTAACACAAATTAAACAGCTTAGACACAGATGGAAACTGTGGAAATCTTTAAATCTCAAAGAAGTCCTTCAACTTGAATTTTTTTTCAAATCGATTATACGATTATTGGATAAATAAACTATGTGATTGTTCAGCACATAAACACCCTTTGTTAAATGTGTCCGTCAATAGACAATTCATATAAATGATACTAACTATCATCAAAGGAGTAATAACGCCTTTATTGGGGAATAAATCTCTAAAAGACAGATCAAATGGAGGTTAACTAGCCATGCATGACATTAGCAGGAATTAGCCTGAAAAGAGGCTTGCAGGCATGGTAGCTACAGTATGTGGGGTGGGAAACGATGCAGGTCACACTCACAGAAGGACCTGCAAGGTCAAAAGCCTAACCCCTGCAAAGGCCATGCTGGTTACTTCACGTTATATAGTCTGGCAGCATTATTACTATCTGGTACTTCTCTTTGGGTTTCTGTGGAGGTACAAAGAGGTTTACAGCACAGAGACTGTAGCATTTCTTAGGAGTGGTAAGATGCACTCAGCACTGAGATTGTACAAACACACACACACACACACACACACACACACACACACATACGCACACATTGACTGACCTCTCCACCCAACAAATGTTCCCATGAAGACTGCCTGGTCTTACCCAGCCTAGCTGGGCTGTGGATGGAGGTGACTTGCTCACAGTCATACACAACCGCCTTTGGATGTGACTGAAAAGTTCAAAAGACCCTCAGTCCTGACTTTCCCCCACAGCCTTGCAGAAATTCAGCTAGTTCCAGAAGTTTGCATAAGGTGTCAGACACAAATATGAATTATATCTTTTAAAACTTGGGGAACTATTTAGACAGGAATGAGCTCCACTGGGAAGTGCTTAGAGAAATTTCTCAACAGCAACAGCTGATGTGAAGTAAAAATTGATATGAAGCAAAAAACTCTGTACTTTCACAAGGAAGTCAAGGTGAGACTGTGACTGGTTGGAAAATAAATACTACCAAGTCACAAAATGGTGTTCATGACATGACTCTCTTGATCTGTATCCCAGAGGTGTTTTCCAGCTGCAGTATGATTTTGTTCAGCAGCTGTCAGAAAGTAGTGGGTAGGTTTCTGCAATTGATGACACTCCCACAGTCTTCCCAGAACTTGCACCCATCACTGGGCAGTGAAACAGTATTGTCAGCAGGTCAAGGGAGGAGATCCCTCCCCTTTATTCAGCACAGGTGAAGCCACACCTTGAGTGTCCAGTTCTAGGCTCCTCAGTACAAGAGAGAAATTGAGAGTGTCCAGGGAATGTCTATGAAGATGATTAAGAGACGAGAGCATCTCTCTCGTAGAGAGAGTAGAGGAGTCTCCAGCATTCCAGTGCTCTGCTGAAAGGCGCTCAGTCATGGTCCTCTGCTTCTAGCAAGCACTGCTAACTCCTCTAAGAGTCATTTACATAAGGCCAGCAGCTCTTTTATGTTTTCCACGGAGATATATTACAACCAATAATAAGCAATGGGTTCTTTCTTCCCACATAAGATGAAATCAATGCACATTAGAATAGTTAGGTTGGAATTACATCGCACGTTAGTGACCCACTTGGTAACTGCCAGTGACCAAAACTGGTTGGGGAAACGACTCGATTCACACTGCATGCCCAAACAGGTGACACTGGAGTGCCTTTTGGGAGGGAATCAGCTATGCTCTCTGAGGGTCTGTAGTTGGGACTGTGGTTTTACCTTGTTTAGATGCTCTCCAGTATGTTGCATGGGCTGCAAGTTTGCATAGACTTCTGCTGCCTGGAGCTCACATTCATCACTCTTCACTTACGGGTGGCACCATATATGTATTAATTGAAGCCACTGGTTTGACAGCAACCAGTACAGTATGGGTGCAGCCTGACCTCTCTTTGGAAGATACTGTGGACAAATACACATAAAGAGAAATGGTGACACCTGAACATAACATTGAAGATGGGCAAGGTGACATAAGCTGTATGGGAAGAACTGTAGGTAGTGACTGACTCAGGGGAAAAAGAAGAAAGGTCAGCTCTTCCTTTTCTGACAGTGATAACTTACACAAAAAAACTAGAGAATTGCTATCTGCTTCAGTGGTCTTTGAGCAGATAAAGCTGGAGTGTGCTACATGCTGGCTTTGCCCGCTCTGCTCCAGAATAGACAAAATGACCCACAAATGGCCGACTGTCGACAGCACAAATGTAAGGTATGAAAAGCACAACAGTTTGCTTGTATTTTGGCTTTTCTCTGCAGTTTTAGTGTGAATGTAGGTGGGCAGTTTCAAAGGAGTGCTACAAAATGACAGTCCCAAATCTCACTGACAATCATTAGGCCCTGAAGAGCCTAAGTGATCGGGAGAGCTGTCGGTTTAGCAGCGCTGGAGACTCCTATCCTAAAACTATCTACAAACTAAGAACAGCAGGCAAAATTATCCAGACCTTTCTTTCTTTAGTCTTTAGTCTTACTGGCTCAGGAGCAGGATTGTGCAGTTGAATGTGAAGTAGTCCCACAGGTAGTGATCAAACCTTTTATGCAACGACACTGCACTGGTCTGTGGTAGGATCAAACCTACCGAAAACTCTGTTGGTCGTCTCTGGAGCCACCCAGAGCAATTACCAAAGTAGTGCCAGAGAATTTCTTTATCAACAAAGCCTCCATCTGCTTTCCTTTCCTTTAATTGTCATTAATGAAAACAAGCCTTCAAGAGCCCTGACACTTCTGAGCATCACTCAGTGACAACGGACAACCATGCAAAGTAAACTTACTAGCTGTACTCCTTCAACCAGATAAACCAACCTTCACCAGGGCAGGCAGTCCTGCAGCAACCTTTCCACTACCGTCCCCCTACAGAAAACAAGCAATGTGCAGGTGGAAGGAATGACCCAGCCTTGTTTCCTATCAAGGTGTCACCATGTCAAAGTTCACACAGGGCAGTGTTTACCTAAATCTGTAGTGAAAACCAAAGCATTGAGGGTTGGATTCATGTCACCAACCTTAAGCAGAAACCATGTAGACATCTGCGTCTCATCTTGTAACACCAGGCTCCTCCTCAAAGGCATTTCTAGAGCACAGCTCATCTGATTTGTTTTAAACATTTGTTCTCAAATGTTTCAACAAGATGTTGTAGGTATCATTATAATTTCTAATACTCCAAGAAATATTATTAATTAATATTAATGTGCTAATAAAAGTAGCTATTGCTGGCCTCTGGCGAAGGACAGGAGGGGATAGGATAGGATAGGATAGGATAGGATAGGATAGGATAGGATAGGATAGGATAGGATAGGAGGTGAGTCTCTGAAGTTACTGTCAGTTTATTGTCCCACACGAACAAGTACATAAGGATTTAGTTTGGAAAACAGGTCGCTCACACTTCAGGAAGTCACCCAGAGTAAAATTCGGAGGTTGATTTTTGGGATCTGAGTATCAGCTGCATTTGTGTAGAAATTCAACAGTAGTTACATACTCAAATATTGGACTCAGTTCAGGTGCCAGCTTTTATGATGTCATTTAGCATAAAGCAAGTGGTAATGATTTTATGTAAATTATCCTCCAGCCAGCTGGTAAGCAATACAACATAAAGCACATGACACCATGCTTTTGCTGATCCTGACTGATCCCTGTTTGATGCACTATCCACAGAGACAACATTTTGTTTTCCCACAGGAGCTGCTTGGAGGACAATTAGTTAAATCCACTACTCTAATCATGAGGATTTGTTTTGAGTAAGACAATCTCATAATGCAAAATGCCTATTTCAGTTTGAACAAGCAGATTTATTAAAGCTTTTACGTGCACACTGTGTAGCTACTGTATGCAAAATTAAAACCCATCCAGAGTCAAGAGAAAATACAAGCAAACTAAATACTACAAGAGCAATAATATTACTAGCTCTCACATCAAGCTTGCAGTCAGTGTAATATTTTATTGTTATTCATAAGAAAAGAGAATAGCAGCAATATTTCCTGCTCATGGCCAGATCCTCATACACTTGCATAACAAAGGCCATCTCTTTTGAATGACTTCTGCTTTTGCTTTTCTTTTTGTGCTGGGAAATGTGTAAGCCTCTGCAAAACTGGGGCTGAGGATCTTATGGGGCTTAAGGAGAGGCTGTCAGCATAGTGCACTGGGGCACACACTACAACTGGCCCAATTGTAGCTGGTCTTCGAGCTACAAGGCTGGGACCTTGCCACACCGAGACCAGAAGACTCCGGAAGTGCCAAAAGACATTTCCCAACTTACTCCAACCATGGCACCATGTGTTTGTTCTTCAAACACACTCCCCATAGAAACGTCTCTCCTGAGCCAGAGGAACAACAAAATGGTCCATGTAATTATGCTCTATGTTGGCTTTATTCATCCTGATTAATTGCACAGGCATAGTATCTAATCCCCAAATTTAGAATGGTGGCTGTGTTCTAATTATATCTTCTGATAGCTTAATTCTCTCTTTATAACCCAACTAAAAATAGTCCATACACATTTTTGTGTTGCCCTCACACCAAAGGAAAGATCCAGCACCTATTGCTTATAGAAAATCCTAATTTGCTTAACATTAAGGCTCCTGGAACATACTAGGCAGTCTGTTCCCCCAAGAAGGATGGTACTCAGGCAATGCAGGGGCAGATTTGTCCAACCCTCATACCACACACTGGAAAGTCAGTGCTGGGTGGAGGTCTGGACATCCATGACACCTGGATATTGGTTGGACTTGATGATCTAAAAGGTACCTTCCCACCACAATGATTCTGTCAATGGTGGGTGAGTTGGATGTTGCTGTTTCCCTTCTGGAGATGGTGTTGTGGTCACTCTAAGAAGCTCATCCAGAACCTCCAAGAAACCCATCACTGGAAGTAGCTGGGAAAACTTTCACATCTGGTTGTTGTTTTTACCTCCTAAGTAAGAAAACAGACACAGAGCTGTGGTGAAAGCACCAGTAGCCATATTCTAACACGTATTTTCTGCCCAGTTTTTCATTACTGTTCTTCAGAACGGGTTTCAGCCCCACATAATTGTACACCAGTGTAGCAGAACAGCATATGCATGGGTAAGTCTTGGTTACAACCATGTAAAGGTCCTTGATAACCTCTAGATAAAAGTCTTCTGTAGCTTTCATATAACCCCAGAGGGATATAACCACAGCTGTATGGGGGTGTTGTATTAGTTGAATGTTAGGGTGGAAGAGCCATGCCCAGAGGGGTTCAACCGCTGTAAGGGTGTTTAGTCATCAGAGCCACACTGAATGGCTGTGGTGGGAGACTGTATCTTTGCAAACAGCAAACACCTTTCATTGAGATCACATTTTAGCTGCACAGCCATTATATTAACACAGTCCAGCAAGAAAGAAGTCTATTCAGCCAGACACATCTTTGAAGTGCATAATCATCAGGTCTGGGCTGTGCTGAGTTTCTCCACTCAAAAAGCCATGCTGCTATGGGCTTTGCTAGATGTGCTGCTTGCCCTTCCAATGTCAGAACTGTTTTCACCTGCTTTCTCTTGGGACCTGGGTGAAATATTGTCTGAGATAGCTTTGGAACAATGAGCACTAGCTGCTGGAAAGAACTAAAAACTTGTTGCCGTGCTTCTCAGGATGAACAAGCGTTATATTGTGACAGTGGGGGTAAATTTTCTTTGTAGTATACTCAGAAGCAGAGCAGTCTTGACCCTCTCTGTATCCATCATGCTAAGCATTAGGCAGGTATCAAATCTGATTGGAGACCCGCCCCTGAAGTTTACAGAGGACCAAGTTATATTTAGTGGAGGATACAGTCCCTTGTTTGAGTCTGTTATCATTTTAATACTGCTTTGGGGAAAGGGTGGGTAGAGAAGCGAAAGAAGGGACAGAGTCAGTTCAGTGTTTTTGTTTCCCTTATACTGTGTCATGTACCTCTCCACCTGTCATTTACTTCAATATATAATCACCGTATTACATTTAATAGCTAACTGTCTTATTTCAGTTCCTTTCTGTCTCATTAGGCCAATTTGCTGTTCCCATCCTTTCTGTCATAATAAAAAGAACCATAATAATAACAACATCAGAACCATCCCCAGTGCTGCCTGTAAGATTCTTTCCACAATAAAGCTGCTGCATCTGCATTTCATTTTACATCTCACATCTATTTCCTGCGGTATTCTACTTGAGGTTGATGTCTATGCTCTGCCATGATAGAAATGGCAATGTGTGATTTAGAAACAGCAGTTCAGAATGGAACTAGAACCAAAGCAAAACACTTGGTTGAAGACAGGACAGAGTGTTTGGATGATAAAAATACTTTTGAATCACAATTTTGATTTTCCCAGGACCTCCAAAAAAATTCTGGATCCTCTGATCTTAGGTTGTACCTACATCAATGCAGGTAGTAGGAACTTTGGATTGAGCTACAGACAGCTAAAATATATTGAATTTACCAAATTTCACTGTAATTCCTTAGCACGGAGGTCAAAACCACTGTGGAGTTTTGCATACAAACCATGCAAATCTGATATGAGATCTTGATTTGGTTTCAAGGCAGCCTGTGTCCCACACCAAATTGCTTATGTGATGAACAAAATGTATTTTAAAATAGCTTTCTTTTTCTTGGAAATTTGTGCTGATGTTTAATTATAAAGAGAGATATAAAAATAAACATAGGTATAGGAACTATCTTCATTCCTATAATTGCTTTTCAAAATATACAAAAAAGTACGATCTTAACACGTAATTAATCTCAAAGATGATATATCAGTTTTGTAAGACATCAGATCCTTTTCCTTGTACAGGAAGAACAAAATTTTTGTAATGGCTTCCAGGGATTAAATGTTGTCTCGAAACACAGATTTACTTTTAAGGGGGTCTGTTGCAGATACAGGCTGGAATTCTTGCTCCCCTAAATCAGTAAGTCCTCCACAAACCTCCAGAGTCAGACTTTTCAGTATATCCAATAAACGTATTCTGAGATAGAAATTGCAAGCTTTGAGGATCAAAAACCCCTAAATCCTGAATTAAATTATTCCTATATGTGACTGCAAAGTGCGGGTCAAATCCTCAACTGGATTATCCTGCCTGATTTCTGTCTCTTCTGTAGGTTCTCTTCCCAAGGCTGATATTATACCATTAAATTCAGCACCCCTTCCTTACACCCAGTGAACCATGATTCCAAGTATCAGTGCTCAAATCACAGCATCCTCCTATTTTTCCTCATATTTTCAGACTCAAGATATTGCACACAGCAATAGCTGACATAGGAAATGTTGTCTTACTTGGGCAACCTTGTTCTCCTAGCCTGCCAACCGCTTTGAGCTAAACAATCAATGCTGTCCTTCTCAACTTTTTCCTTTCCAATTAATTAATTTAAATTGACCATTAAGTCAGCAGAGTTTTTGATTGATATTTTCATTAACAGCCCTCTCATGCAGACCTGTCCAACACCTAAGAAATGTATGATAATGTCCAATCTGCATGAAGGGGTCTGAACATCTCCCTTCACCTCTCAGTGCTAGTGAGTTATTACTCGAATTGTGCTTGCTGTTTCATTGAGTGTAATTTGAATACAGATTAGCTGCCCCAGTGTTCCAGAGCTTTGGCATTATCATTACTGGGGACAGTAATTTGACTGATGAACACACGGGTTATCACAAGGTCATCACCTTCACAGCATTGGAATGGTCCATCGTCCCAATTTTGGAGGGAAGGAGGCTAAACCTTTCAATAGCAAAATTAAGTCCTGTAAATTAACTTGTCCGATAACTTATTGAATAAATCCTTTACTAATTAAAGAACCAATAGGCCCCTTTGTTCTCAGATCTTCAAAGGCTTTATTAAAATCAATGAAGTAATATCAATTCAACTGTATTTTTTTGGTAACAGGAATTAAGATCCTTCATCCAATTATACGCACAAATGTTCTATATATGTAAAATGATTTGAAATGTTAGAAGGTAAAGTGAAAGATACCAGGTTTATCCTGTGAGGGCAAGTGTGTGTCAGCCACGCCTTCTCAAAGGACATGTTATTTCTTCATTAGCACTGAGAGAGTGAAGACATAACTGCAAAATTTCTTCAAACTTAGAAAAAAATAAGTATGTTTTATTTGACTGAGGGCAGCATCACACAGATACACGATTACACTTACCTTGCTCTGGCATTTTTCTCCAGTATCAAAAAAAATTGAAAAGCAAGCAAAAAAGTAAATGCATAATCAGAATTGATGTACAAGCAACAACTTTACATACATCAGTGGGTCAAGCATGTTGATTTGCTCCTAAGAAACCTGTAGCTGAGGAACCTCTTTGGTTACAAATAAACTGAATGTGGTGGCCTCGAGCCAATCTCAGCCGATCTGCACTCAAACCATCTGTTGGTACTCTTGGTATTATTTGTTGGCCAGAGCATTAGATATGTAGTAAGTTAGTTATAAGTTAGAGGAACGCATACAGCTGCATGAAGAAGACATCAAGTCTGACACTAAATAAAGCCATAATTTTTACTTTTCCAAACCTAAAAATCCTCATGAAAAGATTTAAAGAGTGCATTTGTACATATAGTTTTTGGACAAATTAAGAAAAAAGCCATTTACCTTTTACAAATAAAAACTAAAAGATGTTTATTTCATTATTTTTGGAGAAATGTGTCCTTTGAAGCTAAAATGAAACACTGAATTTAAGTCCCTGTGCATGTGATTAAAACCTAGAGTCATAAATGGCAAAGACATGTGATACTAATATGTGAAATTATATTCAGAAGTCTGTGAAAGATCACAAATGCTTTAATGATGTTCTTTAAAGCAATGAAAACAGGCATTTTTTTTTTAATAGAAGTCAAAAGACATGAAAATATTGTAAGTGAAAACAAGACATCGAAGATGAAAGATGACAATGACTTATTTGACCAAGCCATACAGGTTGGTGATAACAGTGCTGCTGACCAGCAACGTTTAAGTTCAAGGTATCTGGGCCTGCAATCCTGTCTGAGAACAGCAAGGCTCCTCATAAACCAAGATCTGCAATGCCTTGCTAGGTTTCCTTTTTCTCGTCAAAAGGAAGTAACCTGAAGGTTGCCTTTCCTGAAGACCTCAGAACTGAACCATGTACTACAGTGACATGTCTTTCTTGCTCCAAGGCGTTTGTTTCCATCATGTCAGATAAATAAATTCAGAATCATATTTAAAGAGGTCCACTCCAAATCCTTCGCTCTGAACCTATGTCACCGGCCAGAAGGCGGCCGGATATGCACATCAACCCAAATGAACTTCTTGTCAAGCAGATTGGGAACTCTCTCGGGAGGTGGGGGATGAGCGGGGCATTAAATCCAAATCTACCCCTGCTAAAAGATATGCTTTTGGCACTGAGTCCATCTGGAGAAATGTGTCTTTAATCAGTCCTAAGGAATCAAAAGATGTTTTTGTCACATCTCACTTTTAAGGCTATTCTAAACACATCCCAATTAATCTTTGACACTACTTCATCCTGTATTCTCACTACAGATTACTTTTGACCTTCACAGCATTTTGCCAGCATTAACTAATTAATTCTCACAATATCCCTCTGAGGGAAGCAAGTAAACACCATTATCCCACTTTTAAACTGAACCAAAGAGGTCTTGTGCAACAACTTTGCCTGAGGCCATCATGGGTTTTCTCCTTTTCTTGGTCTCTTAGCACCAAGGCAGAGCAATTAGATCCTGACCTTTTCTGGCTCCTACTCTTGGGCTTGGATCCCTAAATCACACCTTTACTGGCATTAGTGACATACTGCCACCTATATCTAGAAGATAAAGAGCTAAAACTCAGCAACACCTTCCATACCAATTCTGTTTTATTAATTCTTTTTAATTTTTTCTTAAATGAACAGCAATTCTTATTTGCTGTCACAGAAGAAGACAACGAGCAAGATCTAAAAAAATATTTGCTCCATTAATGAATTTGCTTTATGTAAATCAATTAGTCATCAAAACAATTTGACGCTTGGAAAATTAAATCTTCAATTAGATGTTATCTGTATATCCTTTATATCCTCCCTGGATAGAGATAACACCTTTGTTATCTTGCTGAGAATCCACCTCCCCTACTTTAGCAGAAATGATCAACTGATAGTTATAAAACCCTTGATGTTTGCCCTTGGATGAGAGAGTCCCACAGAGACACAAACACATTAGAAGCTACAGGATAAAGCATGAGTTACTGCATCCTCAATAGTGAGATTTTACAACCTGGTTAAAGTGAGAGATTCCAGCCCTTCTGCAGCACCTGTGATTTAAAGATGTCTTTAGTTTGGAAGCTGCTTCTCAACTCTGATACTAGCAAGAATGAGACTAAACTAAGGAAGGTTTTCTTTTTCAAAGAACAATAATAGCATCTTGTACCCACCATTACTCCATCCTTGGATAAAGGAGGTGCCTTTCCTGTAGGAAAAGAATCACAGAATTGCTTCGGTTGGAAGAGACTTTCAAGATCATCAAGTTCAACCATTGACCCAAAACTGCCAGGTCACCACTAACTCATGCCCCTCAGCGCCACATCTTTATGCACTTCAAATATCTTCAGGGCTGATGACTCCACCACCTCCCTGGATAGCCTATTCCAATGTTTGATAACATTGACTCAAATCAATGTCAGTCAAATCACAAGTCAATGTTTGATAACAAAGAGTCAAATCCCAACCGAGAAGTGACTGCAGCATACCTTGAAAATATTATTTTGGCTTGTCATCGGGGACAAAGTGTCTGGATGAGCCTACAGGGCAAATCCAGTATGTGCTTAGCTGTGGGTACAGCTGGGAATGTGTGGGAAGGTGACTGGAGGAGGGCTAGACTGCAGGCCACATCTCTGCCTATGCATCAGAATTGCCTTGCAGGGTATGTTTGAGGTAACACCAATAAACAAATATACTCTCCTGAAGTAATGGATGCTGAAAACTTGCGTTTCTCATTTGGCTTCCAGGTTTTATTGAATTTCCAATACTCATTATGGTCCCCCCTTTGGGGCTGGTGTTTTTTTTATACTTTATACTGTGACTTCTAAATGTCACATTACCTAGGACAGGAAAAGAGCAACATCAAATTAACCTCCAGACCCACCTGTCTGCTAATCCACAATCCAGTGTCTACTCCTCACCTGTAGCTCACAGAACACCGACATAATATTTTTTAGCAATTTTTGTTTATTCAGATGTTGCTGAGTATGTAGACCCCACACTGGCACCACTCCTAGGTATCAAATAAAATGCACTGATATATTCCAGCTGCTGATTCGCATAGTCTCAGTTTATATCACCTTCAATCCTGTTCCCTGAGGAAGAAGACAGTGATTTGGAGTTTACTGCTTCTCTGAGATCCTGATCCAAACTCTAAAACACAGCTAACATTTAATGAGATCAGAAAACCAAGTCCCACTCCAGCAGTGACCTCATGGACCTCGAGTAGGAAACAACCACCTCTCATGCTGAACATGATCTATGTTAAAAGCTGGTATTTGTGGACATTAATGAAGAACCACTTCCCCAAGACCTGTTGCTCCAACAGACCCTCAGTGAAAATCCTGTACATGGGATAACCTCAAAAGTGGACCAGTGCATGGACTAATTTTAACACCAGCTTGAGTCATTTACCTGAGCCACTAAACGCAGAGGACACCTAAGGTGCAAGAAGTCCTTGTGGAAAGGAAAGAAATTCAGCTTTTCACTGCAATATTAAAAACTACATAGCAGAAAAAATGTTCCTCTATGTCACACTAAAAGTCAAACTTGCTCTAATCATAGTCTTACTCAAGATGGTTTGCTTTTTTATAGTGCAAGGGACAATTACTTATTTTAGATTAAATTTAGGTCTTGGCTGTGAACCGTGATGTAGGGTATAATCCCTGAAAATTCAGTTGCATTTAAAACCAAAGATTATGGCTTCTTTAACCTTCAGAAACTATATCCTATTATAAACCCATGTTTGTTACCTGGTGTAAATATCCTAAAATCAACATCAGATAAATACAAGATGCATCAAAAGATTGAAGGCACCTGTTGTGTATTTAAAAGAATTATATCTTGTTTATGGTACAGTATAAAATGCACAACTGATTTATATAACAGCTAGTCTATTGCAGGGGAAATCTCATTTCAATCATAAATGGCAGAAGTTGATTTAAGAATTCATTCTTTAATGGGTCTGCAATGCTCAAATTTAAACTCATTCAATTCATCAGCAAAATATTCAATATGGGGCACAGGGAACTCATTTAGGCAAACAGAGACTTTTAATATAAATTTTCCAGGAGATTTCTTCATCGATTCAGCAGTTTAGTGCAAAATGATTTGTGCGATACATTCTCAAGGATCAATGCAGGCCAAGTCAATGGCTAATATAAAACAATCATCCCACCGACTACAGAGAACGTGTCAATGAACTTTGACTTCACATTGAACTGCTCTGTGGAAAGAAGTAGGAAGCCTGATAAAAATTAATCATAACTTCCCCCTCGTCCCCTTACCCGTTCTCTATTATTATTGTTTGTTTGTATTACAACATAACTTGGAAATCTCATACAGCACTAGAGCTCTGTAGTGTTAGAGTCTGCGCAAATACATGTGAAGGTACCACCTTTGCCCTTAAAAACAAATATCCCAAGCCCCTTTGCTTCTCTTGGTGGGAACCATCATCTCACATAAATGGGGAGGATACAACAGGGCGATGTTTGAGCTGTTATGGCTTGAACCAGAGGACTTATAAAAGACTTCTAAGTCGCAAAACTCTGGACAACCCAAAAGAAAATGGTCCCTAAGACAGTGGTGACCTTAGCAAGGCTGACCTTTATGCTTTATGGAGTTAGATTTACCCTATTTGGAGGGTCTCAGAGGCAATTTTGCAGGATCAGAGCCTAAGAAAATGAAAGGGGACGTATATACTTTCATTTGTTGTTTGTTACTCTCCCTAAATTTGAAGGCCACACCTAGCACTCTTTGGATGATCTGCTGGCACTAACATTTACCCATCAACCTACACTTGACTGAGTAATTTCATATGTGATCAGAGACTTGAAGAGTGTAGCTGGTTCGTGAAGAGATGAATAATGGACAGTGTAGAGATAACCATGCAGTTTCCAATGTAAGTAGTGTCAAGCGAGTGAGACTGGTATTATTGGTAAAGCAAAGGAGACAATGGGATAAACTGACTCAATTTTTGCAAAGTATCATCTAAACTACAGGGACAACTTCTATACTTTTACATAAAGTGATTCATGTTATATAAACAAAGGGTACAGAGGCTTGGTTTTCCAAATCAGTGACTTCTGCAGGAACTAACATGTGGCCTTATTTCATTGCCCAGATTTAGTTCCAACATGCAGCTGGAGTACAGCCGGGACGTGTTCTTGGGCTAAAAGTTAAGAAAACAGCCAAATCCCAGTGTTTAAATATAGTTTTGCAAAAAGTGGGTGCCAAGTGGAAGGGCATCACATCATGATGTAAGAGGCAGCTATAGTTTTTTCTCTTCAAATAGATCTCCATTTGTTAAGCTGGAAGTTTCATTCCTGAACTTCATTACTTGGGTCTTTTCCAAGCTGAATAATTCTAGGGTTCTACTTCAGGAAACTGATGAGAGAAAAGGTGGGATATTCATTTTCTTCACATTGAAAAATTAAGAGACTGACTACCATTTTTTTAATAGATTTCTGGTATTCTGATACATCAAAAGCCTGAATATAGTATTAAATCACACTGAATGCCACTTAAAGAGAAGTCTAATACGACAAGAGTTGGAATTAAGTGCTATTGTCACTCCTGTCAGAGAGTCGGGGAGCTGTTGTCAGATTCAAACTCTGAAGGAACTTCTAAGCCTTCAGACTTAAAGGTTTTCCCACTGCAGGAAGTTTTCTGTGTAAGTTATACAAGCAAGACTTTAAGATGAAGCTTTCAATCATATTTAACCAAAAATAATAGATACTTTGCTAAAAGTATCTTGAAATTTTCAGTATTCTTCCTGATTTCAATGAAGTTTGTTTCTGACTTCTTAGGCCATTTTCTTACACAGGTAGAATTCTATGTTGGTCCTTTTCAGTTTTGCTGAACAGTTAGAGCAGCTATTGACTCTGAAAATGAGCTTTTAGCATCCATCCAAAGGCATCTAATTTTGGAGCTTTGTTTTTTCATGTGACTAAAAGATACAAACTGTCTGATAAAAAGGGGCTCAGTAATTTGTAGTATGTAAATTACTTTATATTTGGTCCTGCAAACTGGAAACATTCAAAACCGTTTCTGCTTAGACAATCAAGAATAAACAAGGAAGTTAAACATCAAAAATAATAATCAAACTGCTAATCCTTGGAATTTCATTTACTTTTTGCAGTGTCACAGGGAAGACGACACCAAACCCATTAGCTTAGTTTTGCTATGTTTTCCTGCTCAGGCTGAGAATGCCAGTACAAAAGGTTTATGTGCAAACCCCACTGTAATGAAAGTCAAAGAATATATTGATTTAATTTCCAAATTATTAATCAACTTCACAGCTGAACAAAAATATTGTATTGCTCAGCTCAAGCAAATCCTAACATCTTTGCCTCCAGCTATGAGTCCAAGAACTGATGAAGGACAAAATGGTAATATATGTGCTGAGCATGTCTGGGAAGCTCAGCATTATTAAAGAATAAACATACTAGCTGTACAGCGAAAAAACTTTTGTAATAGTCAAGCATTTGAAAAATCACAGAGGAACAACATATGTAAAGTGTCATCTGGCTTCAAAACAATGATTTCCCATGCAAACGCACTCTTTTAAGAGAGTGAAACGAAAAGAGTGAAGGATATAGCAGTACAACAAATAATGGCACCATTAGAGATAGTGCCTCAGGAAATTTGACTTTTTAAAGTATGTTTCCAGTGTATCAGTATTCTCACAGAAGCAGACATTGATAACCAAGAGGAATGGATGGCCAGAGTCTAGAGGAGGATATCAGTTAGGGGATTGTGGAAATGATGCAGAGGGCTGGGTCATATAGCAGAATTAGAAATGTGAGATAGCAAGCAGGCTGCCAGGTTAGCTCTCTTCCCTGGGGAAGTTCGATGTTTTTTCTTTCCCCAGAACAGAAGATGCCCATTTCTATGCTCATCTCAGGCTTAAAGACAACCAAGGCCTCCTCCACCACCACTCTAATAAACTGATGCAAAAGTTAGCCAAAGTAATAGTTTTTGAAAGCCACAGGGTAGCAGAAAAATTTCCTGGCATGTGCTCTGATTTGCATCCATGTGCTTCAACATGGAGAGAAATGAAAAATGCAACTAAGCAAGTCAGTGCAACCTCTGGAAGAGCATCTCAGCTCTATTTTAATTCCTGGCCTTGGAAGCTTACCCTGAAACTACATTGTCCTCACTGACAAGAATAAACAGTGCAGCAATCTGCAGCATCACTCTAAGTTTACATTATTTGCAGTGAGTGTACGACAGCAGAGCCAAGAGCCCAGATCTGGCCTTATGCAAAATACTGTGTAGAGTAAGGAGCAGCCTGGCTACAAGTCTTTGCAGTCTTAACAGAGGGAATAGGATGTTGTACCTCCAAAGACAAAAGGCTGAAAAATAGCAGTTACACCCTTGAATTTCTAACAAAAGCAGAAATAAATACTTAAGCTTCCCCCATAGTCACATTTTTACTTTCGCCTCATTCTTACATTTAATTATCGTGATCTTTGTGGACTAGGGTTTCAGCAACAGTTTTTTCAGGTCCATTAACAAATTAGATTTTAGCAAACTGTTCTTTCAACAGAAAATACCGGTTATTGAAAATTTTCACAGGAATGGTTCAACTTCAGCTCTCGTCAAGTTTTCAGTCTGAAGAAAAAAGTGGTGGCAACTTCCAGGGCAAAAAATCACTGCACTGTTCTTTGTACTGAAGCATCTTGACCAGTCCAATGTTATTGCACACACAAACAGAGGCCACAGGCGAATTTTGATGCTAGTTACAAATATCCAGCCCCACTATTTACTGTATTCTTTTAATCTAATTTCAGTAGAATGATAAAAGATCTAAACTTTGCAAAAGTTTAGAGGAAAGATCTAGCTGTGCTTCTGTGCCTGTTGTGGTTTGAAAGGGGCACCCCTGGACAGTGCTCCTCTGCAAAGAAAACACATTCCTCCCCCCTGCTCGCGCCATGGACCCAACAGAGGCGCAGCACCATTTTGATTTGTTGGACTGCAGGCAAAGAGAGGCGGTGTCACAGCCGCAGCAGAGAAAATGAGGAAATGTGTGAGCTAGCAGGAGAAACTCTTAAACCTTTGGCTGAAAGATCAAGGGAAAAATCGAGGTTTGAAGTGTTCCTGAGGAGTGGCTCCCCTTTGTGGTGCAAGGCATCCCTTTGCCTCAGGGCATCTCAAAGTGTTGAGAAAAGGTGGGCTTTGAAGTGTTCCAGGGGTAGGTTCCCCCTTCTGCTACAGTGTGTGTGCATCTCTTTCCCCCGGAGACCTTGCATAAAGCCAAAGACCGCTATAACAGCTTTTTTCATCTTGTTTCAGTGACTCAGCCTCTACTTTGTCAGTTCTACCTATTTGGGGTTTTCTCTTTCCTAGTTCTTAGATGTACATTTAATAAACCTGTTTGTTTCTTAAATAACTGCTTCTTTGCCTGATAAATTCCACCCCAAGACCCCCCTCAAGGCTTAGTTGCCTTTCTGTTTCTGTTTGGTTCTGACCTGGGATAGTACCTACTGCTAAAAATGTCTGATTTAAAATGCAGCCACCTTTGGGGAGGAAAAAGCAGCAATTCAAGAGCAGAAAAAGCATCCACAGCAATTCAGGATAAAAAAAAAAAAATTACTAATCTCATGCTGTGCAAACTGGCTTGCTCACATAGTTTTGTGGGATTAACAGGTTGGAACCTTGCTTTTACTAGCCCATCATGCTAGTTCTCTTTAATGTAGTTTTGTGGAGTTGCTCACGCTGTGACTGCAATCCTTCAAGGAAAAGGAGAGGGCATTTGGGGTAAGGGCATAGTAATTGAAAGGTGCAATAATAATTAACTTGTTCTTACACGACATTTCTCTGATTAGCAAAGGGTTAACTATAAAATCAAGGTGAGGAGGCAGTTGAAGAGCATGAAGGCAGGAGAGAAAACAACCACAGTAAATTGTGAATCTTCACTTTTTCTCTTTAAATAAATGAAACCCATAAACTTTAATAGTGCTGGTGTATGTGCTTTATCATTGACTGAAAATCAGATTTCGTATCGATTTGATTTTCAGAATATTACTCAATCAAGCACACTTAACTGCAGAAATTTAGTATTTTTTATATCTTGAAAAAATCAGTGCAAGCAAATCTGCCAAGCTTCCCCTCTGGCTACAAGAATAACAACTGTTGAAGGACAAAAGATAATATATGTGAATACCACTGCCATGGTTCACTGGGTTAAAACAGACTGCCCCCATTTGACCTTTAAATTGAAGGGTTTCCCGTTATATCACTAGAGGCAAAATGCATGGACATAAGTACAACAACAACAAAAAGGGGACTTAGATAGCTGAACTGGATTTGATTTGTGAGATTTCTACTCAGTTTTAAGGGGATATTTTTTTTTCCTTTGGAGGGGGGTAAACCCAAAAGTCAAATTGATGAAGAGAAATGGAATCTGAATCTAGCCTGGGTTACATTCACTGCTGGTTTGTTGGCCACCCTGAGGGAAATGATATGTGTGCAGCTGGGATGATGAATTGAGTTTGTTTAAGTCATCATTACAATGTACTTTTTTATGGACCTCAGTATTTATAACACTTAAAGTTGATTGAGTAATGTGGGTTGCCTTGGTGTCCCTGCTGGTCAGCTGGGGTGACGGGCCTTGACAGCAAACATGAAGATATTACTGCTCCAAGACTGGTCCAGGATGTCGAGGTAATCTTAAGCAATAGGCTGCTTGCTCTTGTGTGTAATACACTGTTGAAAACTTTCCCTGTGAGTGCACGTGTAGGTATATGTGTAGACTTCTGTATACTTACTGAAGAGTTCAAGCTGCTCAACTAAAACAGATTAGCTGCTTTAGTTGAATTAGTTTTTCCTTTTAAAATAGAATTTTAGCTTCAGATTAGCACACTTATAAACTGGGAACACAGTGACTTTTAACTATATTTAATACATTCATCCTTTTGGATTAGTCTCCTCTGTTTCTGCTGAACTCCAGGCAGATTTCCATAATCATCAGGACAAAATATAGGACTTAGAAGAAAAATCTGTTCCAGTACCTTGCCTTGATCAGAATGACAATGGTAATAGGTTGATTATCTCTACACCATCAATCCCAAAAAAATGAAGTCTAGGCAAGAGGAACTATGCAAGCATCCAAATGTGCTGTTGAGATCAGAAACTCAGCTAAGAGAGGCAGCCATTGCTCTAATACAATTATGTGTTCGTTTGTACTATGTTTGAAAGCAATGAAGTAAATGTGTTGCATCACTTTATATTTCTGCTTGTATTATCAACATCAGAGGTTTCTGTATATATACAATACGCTGTATATTTAAAGCCAAATGCAAATCTTACAATTGTCTACAAAACTGTCTTTGCCTGGATAGCACTTGTAGCATGAATGAAGTCTAATCTTACCTTCATTAAAGTATGCGTACTGCCGCGATGGAGAGACGGGACACAGCTTGATGCAAGCTAAGAGTCAGTTTACTGAACACAAACACGAGCTTATATGCTCTCGAGATAGGCGCGGGCTTTGTTTTTACTGGTGCTTTTGAATGGTTTTTTGTTTTTTTTTTTTACTGAAGGCAATGTTTACTGTCCTTCTGCAGGGCCCTTGCAGCTAGGAAAACAAACACAGCACAACAACAGTACCACAAACTATGCGCCTAATAATCATCCAGTTTTCTTAGTCACATTAACCAATCTTTTTTTGTCCCCCTTGTTTAACTACTAACTTATCCCAAAAACTCTCCCATCTTCCTGCACTTCTGAGCAGCCTGCATCAGTTTCTGCGTGCATCCATGAGCTAGAAAAAACAAACTTATAGGTAAATACAGCAGTGTGCGATCAGTTATGCTGTTACAGAAACAGTGAACCTTCCAGCTCTGTGCCCTCTGACGAAGGAGCCCGTGACACGACCGCGGCACCGAGATCCCCTCGGATCGCTCCGCATCGCGCCCTGCGCCACGCCCCAAGGCAGGCGAGGAGAAGCGGCTGGAGCTGTCGCTTCCCAGCCGCTGGCCCCCCCGCACAGCACCGGCGGGGGATTCGTGGCTGCGGCTTCGCTCACGTGAGTGCTGCACTTTTTGTCCATCTCACGTTCCGTGCGCTGTTTTCTGATCAGAACGCCAGCAACAATTCTTTTCAACTTAACTGAAGATCCTACAGTTTGAGCGTGCCTGCGATAAAATTCTGTGTTTCACCCAACTTTGTGAATCCACAGCTTTGAGATTGATGCTTTCCAGAAGCTTCCAGTGTCCGCTCAAGTCCCAACCCGCGGCGGTGGCGCTGCTTCTCTGCGCTGCCGCGCAGCAATCCGCGTCTCCGCCAGAGACCAGGGCTCGGCCCCGCCGCGTCGCGGGGCAGCCCTTGAGCTGACCGCTAGCCCTCGCCTGCGCCTGCAGGGCTCCCATGACCCTGCTCAGTAACAGTACGGCGCAATTCCTTAATAACTTGAAGACATAAGGCTTCCCATCATGGCGGTTGTTGTCCCCGTGCAGGGTGTGTTACAGGAGCCACTGTAGTATCTGCAATGTCCAATTCCCTTTCTTTCAAAGCTTCCCGCTTTATTTTTGCCCAGACTTCATATCTATCATGCGGATCGGGGGGAAGGAAGTCTGATTCCTTGTCTGAGTCTCTAGGTTCCGGGTCAAAAGGATCATCTTCCGGGGGGTGCCCCATCTCACCCGTATTCAATGATTCTGAGGGCAGTGGAGGAGCCGTCGGAGCCCGCCCTTTTTCTCCCGACTCTTCAGCAGGATCAAGAGCTTCAAAATCCTCCGTGGCCTCATATACGTCTCTTTCTGAGGGAAATATCCAATTCCCCATGTTTCCCACAGCTCACCTCAGACTCCAGAGGGATTATTGGCTAGCCGGTTCTGCTTCCTTTCAGCAGA
>JAOXOE010025737.1:0-22374 GCA_028565055.1 Phoeniculus purpureus
TCCTGCTGTGGCAGGGGGATTGGACTAGATGATCTTTTGGGGTCCCTTCCAATCCCTAATGATTCTATGATTCTGTGTTTTGTCATGTTAACTTTCATTGCACTGTATGATCAGAAACCATAAATCATTAGGAAAAAGTGAAAATCAGAAACATTAATTTCTCAATTAATCAGACGGAGATGTCAGATCTGATATTTTTTGGAACAAGTAATACTCTGGAGCTGAGAATGATTGAAAAAGTAATACCTTTTCTAATAGGAGAAACTAGATTAATGTATATGTATGATGCTTGCATAAGACTGTTAGCAGAATGCATAGCTCTAGTCATTTATGGTGTCTTAGAGATACTGTCTCAAAATGCGAAGTGAATCAGTGACTCTTCCTTATGCAAAACCAATATATTTTGAAACTTTTATCCATCCTGGCTAAGTCTAATGATTCTGACAGCTGAGAGTTCAAGGCAAACATGTATCAAAGAAAAAATCAAAAAGCAGATGTTACAGGCTACCAAAGTTGCCTCTTTGTCATGCAGAGTCTAATTAGTAGATTAGATTTTGCAAAAGGCATCCAGGGAGCAGGCACCAAAAGGCCAGCTCTGTGTAAAATTGATTTTCTAGGCACAGGCACTTCCCTAAGCATGGAGCTAGTAATACTCTGAAAACCAGCAGGTAGGTATAGAGGGATGTATTTTTGAGAGGCAAAGCAAAAGGTGTGTTCTATTCCTGCAGTTCCTTTGCACGGTACTATTGAAACTTAATTACCTTTTTAGAGTGATGATGAAACTTAAACTCCTTAATTATAATTAGGAAAACTTAAATAAAGAAGTTAGACAGCGTAAGTTTTTGCACAGTGAGACTGTCTTCCTGAAAGAGAGAACAAAATAAAAGTTCTCCCAATGCTAATGTTGCCCAAGCAACTACTACTGCTAGTAACCAGTACTCCTAGTAAATTGCTAATAAGTTGTAGTGTACTTCAAAAAGCCAGGGGAAAGGCTACTAGATTTCTAGAAGCTGTAGACTTAAATCCTCCTGTGCCTGAGTGAAAAACACTGGAGTAATAGGTGAACATAAATGAGTCGAAACAGTTGCTATGAAATATAATTTTAGATATTTTTACTACAAAAGCAAGCTTGACTTTAGGACAGAGATTTCAATCAATATATACATTAGTAATTTGGAGAATGTGTTTTGGAAACACTGCTATTCATGGTTAGTGAATTACATTGTATTCTCAAAGGCAGGGTTCCTAATGAGGTTACATCCTCTCCAAGGGTGTTCAGTTGCTGTTTGGAAGAAGAAAGAAGACAGAACCACTTTTCAAGAGAAAGCAGATATACCAGTAGTACTTGCATTTTGTAAAAAAAGCAAAAAGCATCATTGTATATCCAAATACAATTAATTTTAACGAGAATATTTACTGTAGGGTTTTTAATGTATCACACAAACATTTTCTACTCAAAGTTGCGGAGGCATGTCAGACATCACAAGTTACTAACCATTTCCTGAACAGTGGTAGGAGTGGGTCAAATCTGAGTGCAGAAAGGAACATGGGCCTGAACAGATCTTAATAATGCTTTTGTCGCTGGGAAGCACGTGTACATTTCATGTAATGAAGGAGTGGAAATGTGCATGGTTTACCATAAATATATCAATTTGCACATGTGCTGATTGGCTGAGCCAGCAGCAGCTCCTGCCTGGAGCTGGATGGCCTTTCTTTTGGGAAAATTCTTACAAGTTCCATGCTAGCCCTTACCCCTACTCTCAAAGTGCTGCCAGGCTCAAACTACGATAAATAGGTACATGTAAAGGGATTCCTACGGATAAAGAAATCATCATTCAACAATTAATGATGAGAAAAAGTCATCACAAACATTTGACAGTTATAGAAGTTTTGGGTAATACTGCTGTAAACACATTTTAAAATGTTACAGTATTTAAGAAAAAAAAAATAATTCTGGTCCCTGATTTGAAAGAAATATGGTAATTGTGCTTGTTTTTAAGCACAGGTTCTCTCTCAGAACATGATTAGTGTCATGGATTTTTAATGTTTTTTCTATCAAAGTCAAACATATATTAATATCTCTTCTGTGATCTGTGTCACCATCAGACTCTTGAAAGAAAGATCTGAAAGGTCTATTTTGTCCTTAGGCAAGTACAGCATATAGAACCAATGTTTCCAAATGTGCATCTTCATACCTGTCTATTTCTGTTATAGAAGTTACTTGCTCATTATAGGGATTCTAATTCTTGTAGGTGTGTTAATACCATATTAACCTAATTACCACATCATTTTGTTCAACTTCAGGACAAGGTCTCCACACAAGGTCTCTGTTTACTATTACTAGCTATTAAGACAGAGGTTTGTGTTAAATGCATTAGTGTGAAGGAACATAGAATTTTCATGCTTTGGAATATAGCTTGAAACTGTGAAAGTGGTATGGTGAGTGAAAAGAATAGGGACTTCCCAGCAAAACTTTCTTAGCAGACATATATTAATAAAATGTTGTACTTTCACAGCTTTTACTTTAGAGACTAGGACTGTACGGCAAATGTGGCTAACACGGACACCTAGCAAGGTTACTCATAGCGAGGTTCTGGAAAATCTTAGAAAGGATGTGAATTCTTCCACAGGAGCATTCCAGTGACCCATGATTATCATAAAAGTAGGCTGTGAAGTTCTTTTGAAAGGTTCACAGTCTTTGTGATCAGATTTTAAAATATTTTTAAAATAAACCACTAAAAAAAAATAGATTTTAAATGAATGCATCTTAATATAAGGTATTTGGGATGCTTTTCCTGATAAGCAAATGTCCCCTTTCATAGAATCATAGTATCATAGAATCATTAGGGATTGGAAGGGACCTCGAAAGACCATCTAGTCCAATTCCCTTGACACAGCAGGATCACCTAGACCAAGTCGCACCGGAACACGTCCAGGCAGGTCTTAAATGTCTCCAGTAGGGAGACTCCAAAACTTCCCTGGGCAGCCTCTTCCAGCGCTCTGTCACCCTCACTGTGAGGAAGTTTCTTCTCATGTGGAATGTCTTATGTTCCAGCTTACACCCATTGCTCCTTGTCCTATCACCAGATGACATTGAGAAGAGCCTGGCTCCATCCTCCTGACACCCACCCTTCATAGATTTATAGATATTAATGAGGTCATCCCTCAGTCTCCTCTTCTCCAAGCTCAAGAGACCCAGCTCCTTCAGCCTTTCCTCATCAGGGAGGTGTTCTACATCTTTCATCATCCTCGTTGCTGTATGCTGGACTCCCTCCAGCAGCTCCTTGTCCTTCTTGAACCGAGAGGCCCAGAACTGGACATAATACTCCAGCTGTGGTTTCACCAGGGCAGAGTAGATGGAGAGAAGCACCTCTCTTGATCTGCTAACCACTCTTTTTTCTTATCCACCCTAAGATGCTGTTGGCCCTCTTGGCCGCAAGAGCACACTGCTGCCTCATGGTCATCCTGCTGTCCACCACAACCCCCACGTCCCTTTCTCCTACACTGGTCTCCAACAGGTCAATCCCCAACCTATACTGGTACCTGGGGTTGTTCTTGCCCAGAGAAGACTCTACACTTACCCTTGTTATTCTGAATTAAACTGCTCTCTGCCCAGCTCTCCAGCCTTTCCAGGTCTTGCTGAATGGCAGCACAGTCTGCGGGGATGTTAGCAACACCACCCAGCTTTGTGTCATCAGCAGACTTGCTGACAGTGCACCCTAATCCCTCATACAATCATTAATGAACAGATTGAACAGGACTGGTCCCAGCACGGACCGTTGGGGCACTCCACTAGAGACAGGCCTCCAACTGTTCCATTGATAACTACTCTCTGGCTTCCATCCTGTAGACGGTTCATTATCCACCTCACTACCCAATCACCCAGACCACACTGCCTCAGTTTGGCTGCGAGGTTGTGAGACAGTGTCAAATGCCTTACTGAAGCCAAGATGGACCACATCTACTGCTCTGCCATCATCCATCCACGTGGTTATGCCCTCATAAAAAGCTATCAGGTCGGTCCCTTTGGCGAAGCCATGCTGACTGTCCCTAATGACCCTCCTTTTCCTTGATGTGCCTGGAGACAGCAACTAGTACAAATTGCTCCATCACCTTTCCTGGGATGGAGGTGAGGTTGACCTGTCGATAGTTACCTGGGTCCTCCTTCTTACCCTTTTGAAGATTGGAGTGACATTTGCTATCCTCCAGTCCCTAGGAACCTAAGTCATGATCCTCATGACTTAGAAAAGGTGATAGAGAATGGCTTAGCAATCACTTCCAACGTCTCCCTTACTGTACTCGTTGGTGCATCCCACAGGGCCCATGGATTTATGTACATTCAGTTTGCTCAACTTATCCCAAACCCTGTCCTCATTAACTAAGACAGGCTCCTCTCTTGCCTCGACTTCCTCTGGAGCCTCAGCAGTCTGGGGCTTGATATTAGGACAGCCCCCAGAAGTACAGACAGAGGCAAATAAGGTGTTCAGTATCTCTGCTTTGTCCGTATCCTCTGTCTCCAGGGCACCCACCTCATTCAGCAGGGGGCCTGCGTTGCCTCTAGCATTAGTTTTACCTGCAATGTGTTTGAAGAAGCCCTTTTTGTTGCCCTTGACCTCTCTTGCAATGTTGAATTCCAAGGAGACCTTGGCTCTCTCTCACCAGAGACTTATAATCACCCCAAGTGGCCATCCCCTCCTTCCATGACCTATAGGCTTTCTTCTTCTTCAGTTTCCCCAGCAGCCCCCTATGTAACCATACAGGTCTTCTGGCTCCCTTCCTTGACTACTTTCCTGTTGGAATGCTCTGATCTTGGGCTTCAAAGAAGTGGTCTTTGAATGTTAACCAGGCATCTTGGGCCTCTTTACCTGCCCTGTCCCATGGGATTTTCCCTAGCAGTTGCTCGAAAAGGCCAAAGTTGGCCATTCTGAAGTATAGGGTTGTGATTCTGCTAGTAAAACAATGGCAAAATGTCTTAAAAACGTGACTAAGTTGCTTTTTCAACTAACGTGTCATTATGTCGTGAGACTATAAAAAGGGAACTGTATCTGTCCCACCTGTTAAACTAAAAAAAAATTATCAAGCTAGAAAAAGCAGGACCAGAAGATTTTCAAAAAGTTGTTTTTGCAGAGACAAATCACAGAGCCAATTATCTTTCTTTTCTTTCTTACTCTGAATATCTATGTGAACCTCATGTTTGAAGTCATAACTGAGAAGAGGAAGTGAATTCAAGGAGAAGCATTTCACTTTCCTATAAAACATGAGGGGTGTGTTATGTTTCTGAAAACCAGAGACGAATTAGTTATTTGAGAGTCAGCAGTTTTTACATAATGAGCAATTAATTAGCATAATTACAAAGGCAGAACTTGGTAAAACAGAAACTGCCATCTCATATTATATTGATGCAATAGGATACCTCTGACAGTAGATGTGATTGAAGGAAGTACAGGACAGTACTTATGAGATTACTGGTTACAGCTGCATGGATATCCCAGCTCTGCTGGCACTTATCCCCCTGAAGTAAAACTGTTCTGAGCTTCTCTGATCTCACTCCTTGTTCCTTCAAGCTGAGGCAACTGCTGGTGTTTTTATCTGTAAAAAGAACTGCAGTCCTTGATTTTGATCCCAATAAGCCCTTAGCGATGGTGATCATTAGTGTTAATGAGTTAGTTCCACAAGCTGATTTCATACTTAAAGAAGACATTTTCTTTTCTTTTATTTAATCATTTTCATGATTTATAATGGTGTTTTGAAGAAATAGCCAATTTTGTGCTTGTCTGGCTTCACTGATACAAGAAAGACACCGTCTTTCTCTTCTATGATCCCTTTCCCTATTTGCACAAGAAGTTCAAGGGGACAATCACAAAAACACAATCTTCATTGGGGACTGACCACAAGCGATTCTTGGGCATGCATGCACATGTGAAAGGCTTGAAGGGATCAAATGAGTATTTAAAATTCTGACACTTTAAACTAGAAAAACCTCTTTTCAACTACAGAAGCAATGCAGCTAAAACATCACTGATGATCATTTGACAGATGTGCATTTGATTTGGTTCCAAACTTGTCTTATGTTTATTTAACAGGGCTATGTCTGGTCCCTGTGCATGGAAGCTAAGAAGCTCCTTTTTGCATAGCTTGTTCAGTGGAAAGAAGGTTGGAGAGGCCTTAATGCCAAACAGGGGAGTAAAATCATAGAGTTTGGAACCTACAACTTCTTCTGGAAATGGAGACCTCTGGGAAAAAATAAACTGAGCCAGGAACCGCTGTGTCAGGAACAACAACTTCGAAGGAATCAAAATTCATTACAAGTTTATTAGAAACCAAACAATGGCAAACATGAGAATTAACAGGTGGGAGGTGTTTGAAATTATTTGCATTATGTCTTTCACAAATATTTAGATCTTTCTCACTTAAAGGATAGTGGCAATAAATCAGAATTTTGTTATAATGTTTTTCTCATTTAAAAATCTCTCAGGCCGTTGGGTGAATATCATAGTCTGTTATAATAAGAGAATGTGTAGCAACAGCTGTTTGAAAGTTCTGAGTTATTCGACATCCCACCACAGGTGGGATGTCAAACATTCAACATATTTCCTGGATGACCTTACACAGAAAAATCAACATAAATCTATTATTTCTCAATCTTCTAAAACAGCTGCTGTACCCTATCTTCTTGTTGTTGGTGAGATTTTGTGCCTTTGAGCAAAGAAAAAATGTAAATGAAAATTTTCAGCTTAACTTTTCTTTCTGGTTTTGACCTCAAAGTCAAAGTGAAAGTGGATGGACATCTCAGGAGTTGGCTTCTCCTGACAAATGATGGTTGACATAGAGCACTTGAGATACATGTACAAGAAGTTCCTGTAGCTACTTAACTCCAGAGGTTATCTTAATAATTTTCTTCTTGTAAAAGACACTATTCAAAACATTTTTTCGTTAACTCCACCAAGAAGCTGGAAGAGGTTACTTTTTTGCTTTGTAACTGTAAATAGTCCCAAGCAATAAGGAAGTAGGAAATTTTGAAAAGTAAGCCGTGCATTTATGATTTGTCTAGTGACTGTTAAAGTCTAGGCAGAATAAATCACCTGAGTGGAATAGAAATGGAGTTCCTGTATACAATATTAGAACAAATGCAAAAATTGTCTCTATTTTAAAAATAGTAAAGTTCAGGTTTTTTGATAATATACATTATCATTACTTCTTGCATCAGAAAAGACGGGGATCATTTCAAAAGGATTTAATTCCATTTCTCCTCACTTCTCTGAACAGATACATTAATTAGAAAAATAAGACAATTATCAAAACTAACACTATTGATCAGGTGTAATCAGCTGTTGTGTTTAAAGTTTTCAAAGGGCAAGCTGGCATCAAAAACAAAGGGTAGAGAAAGTATATAAATATCGTGGGCATATTTTAATGTATTTTGTTATATTTTAATAACTTTTTTAAAAAGTCCTTGCAAATTTACTGACTTATCTATCATAATATAGATTTATATAATAAAATATAGAAAATATTTGCAGAGCTGGAATTTACTATTAACTAGCACTTTACTAACCTTTACAGACATAAATCCAAAAATCAGCTAAGCAAAGTTAGACTGTAGAAAACTGTTCTAGCTGACTTCATATTTTTTTCAAACAAACTACTGCAAATTCAAGGCAATGTAAATTTATTCACTTTGGCTAAAAGCGAGGTCAAAAAATCTGCTGAAGCTTTTTTTATGCACATATGAGGTATTTGTAAAGCAAGCAAAACAACTATTACACAATAATGACCAAGTACATGAAAAATGCAGTGGAAAATTTAGTCATGGATGTTTATTTTCCTAGAAACAGAGAAATCATGACTCAGAGCAGATATCCTGTTCTGCTTGTTTTGTGTGTTTTCTTTTGAAAGTGTGGCACATACTGAAGATTTTATTATTAGCACATTATATTCTTTCTGCACCTTAATATATTTTTGCAGTATTCCCGACATGTCATGGTGAGAGCTTGCAAGCCACACCACAGTTTATGTACCAAAGCGCAATTGTTCATTCTTACATTTCTTCAGCTACTGCTTCATATATGTGAGTGCCTATTAGTTTTCACATTTAGACTGAGAACATAATTTAAAATGGAAATTAATAAATAATCAAATAGATTTTTAAAGATAATTGCTTTCTTAAGAGTCACTTAGAGCTTCAATATCAGACTAGGGCATGAAGAGCAGCTAATTCCCAGGCTGATAAAGCCAATAAGAAACCATAGATATTTATGTGGGATGCATACCCATAAATGGATGCACTTTTCCGGGGTTTGCATATTGTATTTAAAAATTAAGCAGTGTCACACTGAAAAAGGAACAGAAATCTCATCATGTTGTCAAGGTACTTGTGCATCCAGGCTGCTATCCTGTATTTGAAGTTCTGTATTTGAAAACAGAAGTGCTCTGGAAAGCAAAGCTGTAACACTTCTTCATAAAACTCACTAACCCTTCAACTATTTTGTTTCAAAACTTCCCCAATATTGAATATTGATCAGCATCAGATTTTATGTTCTTGCCATAAGAAATGATACTATAAACATGTGAAGAATTTTTGACACAATGGCTTCTTAATAATACAGCCTGCTGGTAATTTATCCATTTCCAAATTAAATTATTTTAAAACTGGGTACAAATAATCTCAAATAAATCTGTTAGGATTTGCTAGGATTAATGTAAAAGCCTGAGTTACTGTTTTGTTGTTTGTATGCTTTATATGGAGTAGCTAAAAATATCAAGTCTCCAATGAGAACATAGGAACATACCTGTACGTGGGAAAAATGCGGTTCAATCTGAGTTTCAGTGTCAGAATTGAAACATAGGATCAAATCCGGGGGCACTTCAGTGAAATTATGTCAATTCATTCTGCAGAGAAATACGACCCATAGACAGAAAAACTTTGGGGTCCCTTCCAATCTCTAATGATTCTATGATTCTATGATTCTACATATTATACCATAGTGTGAGTAAATCTTGGAAGCTGGTACCCTGAAATACAAACTTAACATGAAGTTTTGGGGATTTGAAAACATTTTGACAAGAAAATTTTATTTGTTTTTGTAGCCCATGGACTTTTCCACAGAAAATAGAACACTCTCACTAGTATCCATTAGCATCTCTTGAATTTTTGCTGTATCTCATGCCACAGCTATCTCTTCCTTTTGTTAGAAGGCCTCATTTCTCTCTGCCTTAAAATGGTCCAATTAACATATCCAAAAGACATAAAATTAGGGATTGGAAGGGACCTCAAAAGATCATCTAGTCCAATCCTCCCGCCACAGCAGGACCACCTAGATCAAGATGCATGGGAACATGTCCAGGTGAGTTTTAAACACTTCCAGAGAAGGAACAACCCCCCCGGGCAGCCTGTTCCACCCATTACCCCTTGTTGTATCACTAGATGACATTGAGAAGAGCCTGGCTCCATCCTCCTAACAAACGCCTTTCACATATTTATAAACATTAATGAGGTTACCCCTCAGTCTCCTCTTCTCCAAGCTAGAGCCTTTCCTTAAAAGGGAGGTGTTCCACTCCATCATCTTCGTGGCTCTGCACTGGACTGTCTCCATCACAGTCCATTAAATCATTCTCTGCACTCATGGTACTGCTGGAATCTTCACTAGATTTCCCCAGGAACAAGAATATACAGGAAAGGACCTCAAGCAAACATGTTGTTTAACAAATAAGGCTGATGTGAACACAAAGCTCTCATCATGATTAACTTGACTAACATGTATGATGCCAAGTATATGCAGGGATAAAAAGAGAAGAAAGATTCAATTAGTCTGCAGGTAGTCTGCCCAAGTTGAACAATTAGTTGCTCATTACAAACAAAAAATGGTACATTAAAAAAATGCAGGTAAAATTCTGTTGACATATTGATTTGTCAGGCGGGTTGGACTAGATGATCTTTTGAGGTCCCTTCCAATCTCTAATGTTCTGTGATTCTGTGATCATTAGTGAAGATGATAAAAAGTATTGGACTTCTCGAGCACAGACCTAGAGAATGAATTGCATGGACTCTATGACACTTATTACAAGAAGTTAAGTTCATTAGTTCTGTCTGTTTCCAAGCTACCTCAATGTCTTCTTATCTGTCACAGACTCACAGAACATAAGTAATTGGAAGGGACCTTGAAAGATCGTCTAGTTCAATTCCCCCTGACACAGCAGGATCACCTAGTACAAGTTGCATAGGAACATGTCCAGGCAGGTTTTAAATATCTCCGGAGAAGGACACTCCACAACCCTCCTGGGCAGCCTATTCCAGTGCTCCATCACCCTCACTGTGAAGAAGTTCTTTCTGATAATTATATGGAACCTCCTGTGTTCCAGCTTACACCCATTGCCCCTTGTCTTATCACCGGATGACATTGAGAAGAGCCTGGCTCTATCCCCCTGACAAACGCCTTTCACATATTTATAGACATTAATGAGGTCATCCCTCAGTGTCCCCTTCTCCAAGCTCAAGAGACCCAGCTCCCTCAGCCTTTCCTCATAAGGGAGCTGTCAAATACTAAAGTGATTTCTTTCGGGCTGCTTTGGATACAGCCTTGAAAGCTTTGAAAAGACAAGGTAAGTAACACTCACTGATCTCTGCTTATCCGTAAAGTGGGTATCTAATCACATAAAGATGTAAGTCATAGTTTCATTCTCATAAATCCATGCTGACTATTCCAAATCACCTTCTTGTCCTTAATGTGCTTGATAATGGCTTCAAGGGTTATTTGCTCCATTACTTGCACTACAAGTGAGGTGAGGCTGATGAGCCTGTAATTTTCTTCTTGACCTTCTTGAAGACTTTTTCTCTTTCAATCTTGACTAAAATCCCCCAGTCTCCATGGACTTTGAAAGATAATTTAGAGTGGCCTCATAGTGACAGCAACGAGCTCCTTCAGCATTTGTGGTTGTCCTGGGTTTGAGAAGAAATGTCGCTTATGTCTGCAACCTGCCCTTGCACAAGATTCAATTTCTTTAAGTATTCCCTAACTTGATCCTTTTTCACAGTTTAAACTGCAGATGGACTTTAACTCTCCTAATTCTGTCCACCTGTATGTGAAGTTTACAAGAGGAGCCACAAATTTAAGCTGTAATTAATTACTTCACAATGCTTTAAATCTTTCACAGATCACTTGGTGGGGGGAAGATATGGCAGAGTTGTCAATTTTAGATATATGAATCTGTAGTAAAGAGAAAATTATATGAAATAAAATTTTAGAACTATTCAGTTAACATGGTAGTACTCCTCACACATAATCTCACTGCTGGTGAATAGAAAAGCCTATCAGAAACAAGAACTATTATTAATAGAATTACAAAATCTTTCAATGGTATTTTAATGTCTTTCATTAAAGTCTATGACACAGCTAACATCAATGAAAACATAACAATGAAAAAAATCCTTTTAAAATATTTTTCCCTTTCCCATGTTGTTTTCTGTTTCTCTTGCATACCAAAAACAAATGTGTGAGAGAGCCACTAAATTAGACAATTTTCTTCTTCTTTCTCTTCTGTGTCCTCACTCTTTAAAGTATTGTAAACACATCAGCAAAACAAGAAATATTATTTAATTCATGTCTCTATCAATGCTAATGTAAAGGGAGTCAGCTAAACCAACACACTGAGAAAAGAAAATTAAATTCCTTCTACAAACGTGATCTTGGACAAAAGACAGGCAAAGTATTTGGTGGACTTTATTTTCTAATGTTTCAGCTGATTACATAACATTAATATTTCCCTGAAATCACAAATCCCTCAAATCACTTAATTAATAACAGACTGAAGAATTACTTTACTTCTATTAGTTCAGATTTTGCAGAAAAACAAAGTATTCCTTTGTAAATCAAGTGTTACTTTCAATCAGATCCATATAAGCCACAACCTTTGAATTTGCTCTCGCACCCTTTTCTAGCATTTTTTTTTCTTTTGTGATGTTCCATTACATGTAAAGAGCCGAAGGAGCCCAAAATATAAGTTCAAAATGGAAGGACAAGTGTTCATTGAGTACATCCTTCTCTTGAAGAATTGTGAAGCACATGTCACTAGATGGATTTGTTGATTTTGTTTCTTGGCCACAGGGCTTTCACATTAGCAGGGAGGACAGCAGAAGTGTTTGTTAAGGAAAGGACATGCACAACTTGTTCTGTTTCAAAAGTCAAGTGTGCTAAGGATTGTCCACCTCCCTTTTGGAAGTATGCCTCTTATTATCTGAGGAAAAAGAAACTACACACATACCACACAAAATCACATCAGGCAGCTGTCAGACTTGAATATTCTCTTTCGATGATGGAGCAGGACCAAAATTATAAGGTGAACAGGAACACTGCATAACATTCTTCTCTAATCTTTTATACATAAATCTGTCTATTAACTGTTCAGAAACACAGAATCTTTTCATGTATCCATTCTAGACCCTACATTATCCCTTCACAAAGTGTTTTTTAGCATTATATTTCACCTGAAGGCATTCAACATTTATAACATCCAGCACACAATACCCAAACCATACTGCTCTGACAGCTCACTCTATTTTGTTTTAAGGAAGAAACAATATGCTTTCAAATATCAATGCAATCTCCTCCTTGTGTGCACAAATGAAGTTGTCAACAGATAGAGATACATCTACTTATCTCAGATGGTTTTGAAATAGTCAGTGATATCTACTTAATAAAGTCTCCAGCATTCCCTCTAGCAGGTTGATTGCATGGGTTGGTTCACATTATAAAATATCATTATTTCAAACCATAACTTTTGTTCTCTATCCATTTTACTAAAGTGTTTTGGGTTATGCCTGTGCCTTTTCTCCTTCAGGCATCCTGATCATCAATGTGCACAACATCAGCAGTAGACATGTATGAGCTTCAGCTTCACAAATTTTTTTGTGCAGATCAAACTTGATGTCAGAATATTCAGATATGGATGTTCAAGTGGTAGTAAATCATTATAATTCCATCACAGTAAATGTAACTACAGTGATTTACATCATTTGAGGCTCTAAGTGTAAATAACAAGCAGATAATTCTTCAGACTAGTGTTACATTAATACAAATACAATACCTTCACTGAACCAAGAAATTATAATACTTAAAATATACATATGTTAAAGATTATCAAGTCCCATAATTTATGACATTGCTGATCAGTGTTGTCTTGCATCTTGTGGGAAGACAAAGAGATGAAAGCCTCTGTCCTTCCCTGAAATTTAACTAGTTCTACTTTACAGAAAATAATTAAATATTCACTGGCACGGATTGCAGTCATTCAGCTGTGGTGAGTGAGGTTGTATCAGTGTATATTGTTTTACTGACAAAAAGTTGTAGCACCAGAAACAGATCACTATCAGTGGAAGAGCCAACAAGTTTTGATGGATACACTAATATCAGACAATAAAGAAAAGACTTAAGTCTTTGTGTTACAGGTGCTGCTCTGGGGGAATATATGCTAGCTTCTCACAAAACTGAAAAGAACAATCAACTCCACCAAAGTAAATCCAAGAAAATAATAATAAAAAGTCTCAGCTTCTAATAATTAATTGTGGGGAACTGAACTGTACACTTGGAGACATAATGGCCATTTATTTCCATAAACAATAAAATCTACAGTATCAGCCTGAAAGCCTAGAAGATGTGTATGTTCACAGCCATCTGTACATGGAATAACATGCAGAATGTAAATACATGCAGAAAATATCAACATAGTACACAGAACAGATACTTCCATAAATTTCATAACACAAAGTTATTTGAGTACTTTTTAAAATGAAATATTATGTATCTTTTAAGAACTTATAGAGAAACACTTTTGGTCTGAATTCAGTGTGAATCATGACTCTCTTTCTGGTTCATTATGGTATTTGTGATCTCTTGAACCCTTTATATTTTACCAGTTCAAACAGAACAATCATATTTGGACTGTAAATAAGTGGAAATGTCATGCTTGAAATAGATGGTAGAAAGAAATTCTTCTGTATTTTAAAAAAAAAAAAAGAGTGAAACACAACACAATAATTTTCATGTCATAGAACTGCTCTGTAAACTCTTCCTCTTACATTCCAGGATTCAAAATTTTTATTACCAATGGCAAAACGCTTCATGCAGAGAGGAGCAACATCTGACATCTGTTCGTTTTAGCAGAATGTCAGGTTGGCAATCATCAGAAAACAGCGCAATATTTGTTTTAGAATTGCTCCTGGAACAGGCTATGAGAAAATTGTAATCATTGTATATTCTCCTCTTCATTTTTTTTTAAGTACAAATTAGGGCCTAGCTCCCAGTGAATTCATATGGTATTTCTAAATTTTCAATTGCAAGAACAGACTTATTTATTGGGATTTTTTAATCTGTATTGCTTAGATTTATTCTACAAACTCTTTCAGCTCAATTAAGAATCTTAATTCTGCACAAATATCTTCCTTTGTCACCACTTCATTTTCTATGTGATCCTTTAGGAGAAATTTCTAGATCAGGATACAAAACCATGGGTCTAGGTGGTATATATGGCTCATCTCAGACGTGCATACACATTTCCAGGAAAAACACATTCTCCCTGACTGACTCACACAAGTTTGCAGATATTGAAAGTATTGTAAACTGTGAAACTAAATCTTTAAGATATTGCACTTTCCTGGCAAATATACTGAAACAGAGTATTTCTTACCAAAACTGTTTTTTTCTGGCAGTTTTTCATTGAAATGAGCCTTTAAAAACATATTTCAGAAGAATATATATTTCAGTCATCAAATCCTTAACAGCATTTTCCTAGGAACTATATTATTTCTGACACCTTACAAGATAATCATCTAATTTATATTAGCTGGATATTAGCAAACCAAAGGGCATTGGTTCTCCCTGTTCCGTCAGTATTTTTAGCTGTCTAGATGTCTACAACATGATCTACCTGAAACAAAAAGTTGCTTTCATTAAAATTTAGAAGAAATTGTGATAATTTTAGTAATGTTTATACTTTGTGCACCAGACTTTTCTCTCACACTACTGTTTTTAATTGAAAATCACTTCTCCATTTAGCAGTTGGTAAGCCTAGGCTTTTAAAAAGATTCCCATGCACCAAAACATACGTATGAGACTATTACACGGTTTTATCAGAAGGTTTGAGTAATTCCTGCTTTGAAGTATGTTTCCAGTCAAGCCTAGAAGACGTACAGCTTTATTTCAAATAGTTTTAATTTTCATTGAAAAAACATAACAAAGTAAAAGAAAAAGCAGGTATAACTTAGATGACAAATGATCACAGTGTGGCAGTTAGATGCAAGATATCACACACAAGCATGGCAACTGAAACTCATTCTTTAAATTTTGTAATTACAAACTCATATTATAGAGGACATACCATCATTAATACTGGAAAAAGTATAAGAGTACGTTTGTCATCTCACTGAAATGATATTTTACCACTTTGAAACTGAACTGTGTATTGGAATACTGAAGATACTGCAACTGAAGTATACTTTTGAATTTACAGCAATCTTGTAATTGATTCTTAATGAATGTTTACAACTTGACTAAGTGAAAAAAGGTCACCCAAGGTGGGTTGTTAGGGGTTTTTTTTACCTTGTTTTATTTTGTAATATTCTAGGAACCAGTTTATTTTGGAAAATAAAGATTACCCTATAGTAATCTGAGCTTCCATTTAAATTGAATCCACCAAATACCACTAAAATTAGATAGGACTACCATTAAGTGAAACGTGATTTATAAAATGAAGCTAACATGTCAGAATAGTGAATTAGAAGTTACTGTATTTCCTTCTGTCTTCTGAGAGACATTCCTCAAATATTTTTATTTATCTGATTCAGGAAATTAATCTCTAGTCAAAAAATGACCCTGTAGGAAAGAAAGTAAATCTGTTGCACTGTAGAAGACAAATGTTATTCTTAGTGTTTTCTGTATGTTGAAATGTTTTATCTCAGATTTGCAAACACTATTAAAGGTTGCTGCAGAACCTTGTCTGTAATATTTCTTTACTCAAAAAAAAAAGTTTTGTGTTAAATGTAAACATTAAAAAACTTGATTCTGGTTTTCGTAAAACCCAGCCTAGAAGGAAGAAAAAAAAAAAACAAACAAGTAATTTTCCTTTAAAATTCTGGGTTTTTACTCAAAATTTTCTTTTGAACTGTCATGGTTTCATTATAATACTGAATTTAAAGAAAAAAGATTAAAACTGTTTATGTAGATCCTAAGTATTAGCTCATCTTTGTAACTTTTAGAGCAAAATAAATGCAGGTGCTTCAAGGACAGATTGTGTCATAACCTGTTGCAGTTAACATGGTGCGATGTATCAGGAAATAATGTGAAATAACATGCAAACATATCTAAACCAATATTTTTTTGGTAGAACTTTTGAATTTTTAATAGGAACTAAGATATTTAGAAGAAATTTAAATAATATTAAAAGTGGACTTTCATCTATCACTTTAAAGGCGTCTTTTTTAAAAAAAAAAAAAAAAGAAAAAAACCCCACAGTATCATTTAGAATTCTTATCTGGAGATACTCAGAACCAACCTCAATATGATCTTGTCTAGCCTGCTCTAGGCAAACCTGCTTTAGCAGGAGGGCTGAACTAAATGATCTCCAGATCTCCTTCCAATCCCTAATGTCCTGTGGTTCTGTGATTCAGTATCGCAGACAAAACAATAGAAATTACGTTATAACAGTGTAAAGCTCTAAAGAAGGCATTGAGAACCCAAAGTTATAATACATAAGGAAATCCTAGACTTTCTGTTGTATAGATGTTAGCAGAGACGTGTTTCATTTGCATCAATATCCTTGAAAAACAGAAGTAGTGAAAACTAATTATGTTTACTGGCTGGCTTCCTCTTTCTCTGCTGAGCGCTGCTCTTGTCTAGACATCACGATTAATGTGTTCAGGAAGAAACCTTTCAAAGAACCACAGACTCATAGAACATTAAGGATTGGAAGGAACCTCAAAAGCACATCTAGTCCAATCCCCCTGCCACAGTAGGATCACCTACACGAAATCACACAGGAACATGTCCAGATGGGTTTTAAAAATCTCCAGAGAAGGAAACTCCACAGGCGCCTCCAATACTTTATCACCCTCACTGTGAAGAAGTTCCTTTTCATATTTATGTGGAACCTCCTATGTTCCAGCTTACACCCATTGCCCCTTGTCCTATCATTGGAGTCCTCTGATAAGAGCCTGGCTCCATCCTCCCAACACCCAATTACTACATTTGTAACCATTAATGGAGCCATCCCTCAGTCTCCTTTTCTCCCAGCTAAAAAGACCCAGCACACTCAGCCTTTCCTCATCAGGAAGAAGTTCCACTCCACATTAGTCTATCTTTTCCCTATAACTCTTTATTGTTTCTGTATTTTTGGTTCTCTTTCTGTATTTTTGGTTCTCTTTCTGCAGGTCCATCACTAGGAGTGCACGGATGCATGGATCCTTCGTTTGTTTTCACAGACTGTGACATGTAGCTGAGTAGAGGTTTGAAGGGGCTTTTTCCTCTAACTGTTCTTGTTGCGCTTTTTAAGAAAACATATTTTCTGTTTTCTTAACTGTATATTTGTCACTGTGTTTTTGTGTCTGAAGACCCTGGGAAACAAACCATTACAAGGTCCAAAGTTCGGTTTTGTACCTTAATTCTCACTGTTTTGGATTTGGTGAAACCGTGTTTGCTCACGGTATTCCTGCATCAAACTCTGTTCTAGCACACAAGGAGTTAACTCGTGCTGGCTGCGGGGATGTTCAGATTCCCCTCCTTCGGGCTGTGCGAGGGGGGGCAGAGGTTCCGGGGGTGTCCAGAAGTGAAGGAGCGAGGTGGCTGCCGCAGGGAGCAGGTTGGGGAGGTGGAGTGGGCCAGGCAGATTTTGGGGGGTCCTCAATTGGGGCCAGGGTATTCCTTTTCCCCTCTTTTTGGTACTCCCTGTTTGTGTGTCCAGGGAGTCTAGTTTCGGTTTCGTTTTGGCCAATAGCTAACTGCGGCCTGTCTGCTCTTCTGTGGCTCTTTGTCCTCCTCCTGCTTCAGTGCCCAGCTCCCCCCCCGCCTTTGTCCCTTTTCTCCCTTTTCTCTTTTTATCGTTCTTTATTTCGTCTGATAATTTCTATCCTATCCCACCAAGCTTTCAGACTACATCTTCTAGGAATCAGGGGTTATCAGGTCTGGGTGGGGGTGGGTGGAATTAAGGAAGAGCAATTTTTATTTTTTTTTTCCTTGTACTTTCCCTTTTATTTTTTTTTCCTACTTAATAAAATCTCTAATAAAGTTGACTATTTCTAATTCCAGTTTCCGGACGTGTGTTTACTTTACCTGTTTTCTCCCCTCTGGGGGAGAGAGGACATTTTCATCTGCAAGGTTGAGCAGATTAACTTGGTGCTAAACTGTGACACTCACAAACTCATAATTACCTGTTAACTTTATAATTCAAAGGCAAGGTCTTTTAAAGTAATATTGCACATAGTATTTTCTCTCTGCACACACATGCAGATTATTTCTGTGCTTACGAGGTGCAGGATAATCACCTTTTCATCCACCTGCTTTCTACTTCAGCTTACGGTATTGCAGGAGCAGACTAAATACCTTTCTTGTGCTTGGTCTGATTGTGAATAGGGGTTGTCAGAAGATGTGACTCTGCACATGGCAATTAGCACCATTTGACTTTTACCACAAGGACACTGGAAAATTCTGGTAAGTTCAGGAAAGGTTTGAGACAAGAAAAACCTCCATGCACAATCTACCAAACTAATGAATCTAATGAGCTTAATAATACCACTGTTAATGGACAATAACACCAAAAAATTTATAATGCAAGTAATGTTTATTCTGCTGACTCAGATAATTAAAACATTGCAATCAGGAGGACTTAGCTATGTCTTTTGAGGGAGTACGAAAGCAAAAGAAATACGTGATGGAATATGAAGAATTAATTTTTTTTCATGTATTTCCTCACAGAATTTCTGAATCTTCAATTGAGCTTACAGAGTTGGCTTTTATAGATATGGGGAGAAAGAGGAAAATAAACATTGTTAGTAAACCTTAATAAAGCTGATAAATTGTTACATTCACTCATCAGCACGAATTAATTCCTTCTTAAAATTTATAAATCTCACAAAAGAACTCTGATAAAATTACAGATTCCTATTTCTTCCTATGATTATTTTTAAGATTATATAATAGTTTAAAACGTATCTGTAACTTTCTAGTCATAGCTCATGAAAAACATGCTGCCATTGCAATTCAGGTCTGTGGAGATGTCCAGAGAAAAGTATCACAAATTATCACGTATTTACATCATACTGCATTAAAACTCTACTGGTTTGTCTGGGTTTTCCTTTGTTCCCACATCTGAGTTACAATAGAGTAAAGACCAACACCACTATAGCAAGGCTAAAAGACAGCTCCCAAAGACATAAACAATTCCCTGACAAACTGGTTAGATGAAGAAACCCACCCAAAACACAGAAAATCTCAACAATGAACAATAAAGTATTATGTAACAAAACACCAAGAATTGGGAAACAACCTATCAACTACAAAGCAGTGGAAGGTAAAAGAACTATGCAACCAAATAATACACTGTAAATGGAAAAGAAAAACACATTTCCAAAGGAAATGCTGAAAAGGGGGAAAATCCAGTCATTTACCAGGAAAAAAAAAAAAAAAAAAGCATAACATTAGAGAAAGCCTGAGCAAAAAAAAACCCGAAACAAATAAGAAAAAGAGAAAATAAAAAAGATGGGGGAAAAAGGAAAGAAAACAATAAAAGAAAACGTGTCCTGCTAACTGTCAAAGTTCCCATAATTTTCCTTTGTTTGTTGTGGTGCTGCTTAGCAGCCAGGTAAAGAGGTGTTCCTGCAACAGCTGAACAGGAGCTACATGAAGAACATTTGAAGCTATAAACATTTAAAACCTGAAGAACAATAGCTTTTGTTTCATGTTTCCATTGTAATAGAGGACTAAATAAACAAATTTGTTTTTCATCAAGCAGTTCAATGCTTCAAGGTGTATCATTTGCAAAATATGATGAAGTGACTTTTCCTATTTTCTCATTTTACTGCTAGACTCAAGTGCAACTAGGCTACAAAGCTTTGAGAACAAGCATGTTTTTCTTCAGTAGAGAATATTTTGATAGTGACAATTCTCCTGTGCCATGTAACTCTGATATAGAATCAGAACGTGAGTTTCATTTCCCTGGGTGTCAGATTGCCTATTATCTGTACAAGAGTTTGACTCATGTGTCAGCTAATTCACTGACATCAAATCGCAAAAATATCTGAAGACAGCAAACTAGATGGAACAGCTGAAAATACAGTGGAATTAAACTGTCTTAGCAAGTATATACATTGCAGCTGTTGCCCTCTGGCTCAGAACAGATGTGGCTTCTTTTCTGTGTCAGTTACAATCTTTACCAAAGATTGTTTTTAAGCTCTGTTTTGAGATATGGGGCAATCTTAGCATTGATCTTGTTGGACAAATTTCTGTGGCATCCTTTCCTTGGTGTCTATAGGAAACCACATTTCCAGCTTTCTTTTTCACTCTCCAGTACTTTCCAGAGACCGTAGATTGTTGTGGGCTAAGCTCGAAGGTCCCAGGTCAATGTCCATTATCTTCTTTTTTTCAAGAACACGTTTGCCACCTATGTTTTCAATACAGACTTTTGACCTAAGGGAGAAGGGGATATCTTTGACCTAGCAGAACAAAAAAGGAGCTGGAGATCTGGCCCTTATTCTCTATATTTATTTTCCTAATGTAGAAATCACAGTAGGTACTTCATTATATTTACAAAGATTTTGTCAGGGAAGAGTTTTGACTGTAGCATTTATATAATAAAAATGTATCTAATCTTGATGTATTTTAAATATGATGTTAATGATATTTGAGCACTTCAATTCGGAACAGGATATGCAATTAAGGTTATTTAATCACACATTTCATGCTGAAAAGCCTTTTTTGAGTATATGGACATTCACACTAAAAAACCCTCTAAAGTGGCTCTTCTGATGTTCCCTCTACTGAAGTAGTGGGTTTTGGAGACCACATATTTGAATTTCCAGGAAGAGCACTGGCAATTCTTAACACCCTGCTTTCGATATATTGCTCTCTTCTTGTTTCTTTCTTAGAACTGAATGGACTGGTTGTTCAGTGCTGTATAAATCTCTCCAAGGCACAGCACAGACATTCTGTGATTCTATGATTACATGTCTGGGCAGAAAAGAAAACAATTCTCCCATTAACATTCTGGAATGTTGGTTCACACAAATAAAATGACATTTCTAAATCATTTGGAGAGTATTAGATAAGATGAGAGATGAGAATGCAAGACAGAAAAGGTAAATACCTAGAAAGTAGTTTTATACTTGTTTCTATCTTAATTTATATTACTGTAGGAATTACTTTTTCTTCTTTTCACAGAATCACAGAACATAAGACATTGGAAGGGACCTCAAAAGATCATCTAAAAGATCTGAAAGACTCCACAACACTGCTGGGCAGCCTGTTCCAGTGCTCTGTCACCCTCACTGTGGAGAAGTTCCTTCTCATATTTATGTGGAACCTCCTATATTTCAGCTTACACCAATGTCCCCTTGTCCTATCACTAGATGACATTGAGAAGAGCCTGGCTCCATCCTCCTGACAAATTTCTTTTCACATATTTGTAGACATTAATGAGTTCACCCCTCAGTCTCCTTTTTTCCAAGCTAAAGAGACACAGCTCCCTCAGCCTTTCCTCATAAGGGATGTGTTCTACTTCCTTCATTATCTTTATTGTTATGCACTGGACTCTCTCGAAGGGGCCAAGAATTGAACACAATACTCCAGATATGGTCTACCAGGGCAGAGTAGAGGGGGATAAGGACATCTCCCGATCTGCTAACCACTCTTCTGCTCCACCCCAGGATTCTGTTGGCCCTCTTGGCCACAAGGGCACATTGCTGGCTCATGGTCATCCTGCTGCCCACCAGGACCCCCAGGTCCCTTTCTCCAACAGGTCGGTCTCCAACCTATACTGGTACCTGGAGTTATTCTTGCCCAGATGCAAGACTCCACACTTGTCCATCAATGTGCTTACTTCAATTAACTTGGCTTGTTCAGCCAAGTTTGAAAGCTACATCTACTCCTTCTTGGCTTTAGAAGCTTGTAATATCCACAGTCTGTAATGTCCAAAGTACTTCTGAGTAATTTTATGCCATGAGTCATTAGAATAGTAACAAACTATAAGAGTGCAGGTACCACTGAAATTGTAGTGAGGGGTGGGCAGGATGCAGAATACATGTAGGGATATATTTTATAGCGAATGGGCATGTGAGCAATCCCAGCTGTGTGAACTTAGCCAGAGTCTGAGCTAAGGGCTTTGAAGCCTGCTCAGAGA
>JAOXOE010025787.1:0-22362 GCA_028565055.1 Phoeniculus purpureus
CGACAGAGGTGATTGCTCCCCTCTACTCCGCTCTGGTGAGACCCCACCTGGAGTACTGCATCCAGTTCTGGAGCCCTTATTACAGTAGGGACATGGACATACTGGAGCATGTGCAGAGGAGGGCTACGAGGATGATCAGTGGGCTGGAGTACCTATCCTATGAGGACAGAAAGAGGGAGTTGGGGCTGTTCTGTCTGAAGAAGAGGAGGCTCCAAGGTGACCTTCTCGTGGCCTTCCAGTATCTGAAGGGAGCCTACTCAAAAGCTAGGGAGAGACTTTTTAGGTTCTCAAGTAGTGATAGGACTAGGGGGAATGGAGCAAAGCTGGAGCTGGGTAGATTTATAGTGGATGTGAGGAGGAAGTTCTTCAGCATGAGAGTGGTGAGAGCCTGGAATGGGTTGTCCAGAGAGGTGGTTGAGGCCCTGTCCCTGGGGGTGTTTAAAGCCTGTCTGGATGAGGCTCTGGCCAGCATGATCAAGAGTGGGATGTCCCTGCCCACGGCAGGGGGATTGGACTAGATCTTTCGAGGTCCCTTCCAACCCCTAATGATTCTATGATTGTAAGTACTAGGGGCGGTTCTGGGCCTTTCACTTCAAGAAAGAAATTGAGTTGGATGTTAGGAAGCTCTTTCTCATGGAAAGGGTGATCACATCCTGGTAGGAACTGCCCAGGACAGTGGTGGAGTCTTCATCCCTGGAGGTGTTTAAGGACAGCCTTGCTGTGGCCCTTAGTGCCATGGTCTGGCTGATACGGTGATGTTAGGTCCTGGGCTGGGCTGGATGATCTCAAAGGTCTTTTTGAGCCTCAGTCACTCTGTGATTCTGTTTCAAATTAAATGGCCAGACAAGATTCTTAAAAGCCATGCATGTATATCCAATATCCCAAGTTGATATTGAAAAAAGCCCCAAACCTCAAAAGTGTCAGCAAATTGATCAGTGTTTGCATTAATCACTTTTCCCCCCTTCTTTCCTTTGTCCAGTGTTGTCATGGAAAGTTATCTTTGCTGTTCCATCCAGAAAATGCATTTACTGCAAACCATTTTGCATTCACTCAAGTTTTCTGCAGTCTGATCAGCAGCAATTTAACATCGCTTAGTGTAAAGGAAGTGAAATAATTGCTTGAAATAAACCTAGTACTGACAAAAAAATACAACAGAAATAGAAAATGATCTCCAGCATTAGTCACTGCACTAGAATAAATCTTTCTTAAGATGAAATCAAGAAATACAAACTCAGCAAGCTTATCGGTGCTATTTTTTAATGCAGCAGACTTTAAAAACTTTTATTGCAGCCTATTTACTCATAAAAAGCTGGTTGAGGCAGTGCTGAGGTGATGCTAAAAGGACCTTATGGTGTTCACAAGATTAACATCATTGTGACAAAATGACAAAAGGCAAATTCTGCCCAAAAAAAAGACTTTCATGAGACTAAAGCATTTATTTAAATGTGCATTTGGAAAATGTATTTGTGATAGAAAGTGTTTCCAAATTGATGGAAATATATCTATAGCTAATAGATGATATTTCAAGATGAGTTACCGTTCCTGCTCATGTTCAGGATGGGACGTGTTTTCATACATAGTTTTATTACCACTCTAAGTTTTCATAGTCAAGTGTTTTTCCATAAATTCTGTTGATAATTTGTAATTGTTTACAGTTCTGTATTTATTGGATTACATCAGTAATAAGGACAACTGCTAAATAAATGGTGATGTAAAAGAAAATAAATCAGAATTAAACCCCTCCACAATAATTAAGCCACTAAAAGTTCATGTTAGTCTGGTCCTAGGACCTGAAATCCATCTATAAATGCAGATAATTTAAACAATCATTGTCAATATTGTTCACAATTTCTGTGATACACAGTTGCTCCTGAAATTACTGTTGCTCCTCATTTTCTCCCTTTGGGGTTTAATACTCAGATTAAAATGACTTAACAGTTTATTTTTATTCTATAACTTCAATATGGTCTCCACTATAGTTTGCAGTAGTTTTGCTCATCTTTAATTTGATTAATACTTTTATTCCTTAGACTAAACACTGCAATCTTTTTTCATCTATAGTATTGACTTCACTATTGGTTATAGACTAAAATCCATCTTATTTGTATGGTAAATATATACATTGAAATTTTAATTAACATCCATCTTTTATGACATCTCATGGAATGATGACAATTGTCATAATAGTTGATACTAAAATGGTTTCAACAAGAGAATAACTAGGTCTTGCTAAGCAATTCTGAATGGACTTTTTTTTTCTCTACTCTTCTTCCTTTCAACTGGATATAAAGTTTTCAGTTACCATAGAAGAACACACCTTTTTCTTCAATATCATGCACTAATTAGTGCACCTTGACGATTTACTATTCCTTTCCACTTCCAGATATGCTAAGCAAACAGCTTTTTTAAATCACGCATTTGTTTTTCCTTTCCAGTTAGTGTATATCTGACTTTACTGTCACATGAAATTCTGCTTTTCTTCCTTTTTCTCTCTTTCCATGGTAGCAAATTATCATAAATTTGTCTCCTAAATTTTTATTCTCCTGGCACAGCACTCAAATCTTTTTATTGTATAGGAAAACAGAAGTGAAAATTAATTAAGTCATTCCTCTGTCATTTGCTTTTGCAAATAAACTCATCTTAATAAATGAGTTTTCTCATTTTTGTCTTTCTGGTTCTCTCTCGCATACCGCTGAGGGGGTGAGCAAGTGGCTGTGGGGGGGCTAAGTTGTCTACCAGGCACTAGTACCTACCCACAACAAGACTTATGTAAACACTACTTGTCAATCGGTATTTTATAAATGAATTTGAGATGTTTAGATGGAAGATATGTGGCCTAATTGACAGGAAAATTAGAAGCGGAAAATTGCACCACCATATCTTGCATTTTAATTTCATTTTAAGAGAATAAATATTACAGTTAGATCACTACCAAGACAAGTATAATTTTAAATCTGTATTCCTCTTGTAGGAAACCTGTGCTGTTCATCTGATCACTGCGTAAAAATACTCCTCTTGAGATTTCATTTGTTCCATTTAACTGTTTTCCTTGAAAGTTGACCCTTGCCACAGTTCCAGATGTTATCATTGTAATATATTGCAAAAGTAATACAACTATTGCTAATACAACTGTTTCTTCTGCCCTGGTGAGACCACGTCTGGAATAGTGTGTCCAGTTCTGGACCCCTTAGTTCCAGAAAGACACAGAACTGCTGGAAACAGTCCAGCTCAGAACCACAAAGATGGTGAAGAGAGTGGAACATCTCCCAGATGAAGAAAGGCTGATGGAGCTGGGTCTCTTGAGCTTGGAAAAAAGGAGACCTAAGGGTCACTAGTTTAATGTTTATAAATATGTGAAGGATGGGTGTCAGGCGGATGGAGCCAGGGTCTGATCAGTTGCATCCAGTGATAGGACAAGGGGCAATGGGTGTAAGCTGGAATAGAGGAGGTCCCGCATCAATATGAGAAGGAACTTCTTCATGGTGAGGGTGACAGAACACTGGAATGGGCTGCTCAGAGAAGTTGTGGAATCTCTTTCTCTGAAGAAGTTTAAAACCCACCTGACAATGTTCCTGTGCAACTTTATCTAGGTGATCCTGCTGTGACGGGGGGGTTGGACTGATGATCTTTCAACATCCCTTCCAATCCCTAATATTCTATGATTTTATGATTCTTTATTGAGGAAGACTATGAACTTATAAACAACTTATGTGAACCAAAAATTATTTATCTCTATTGATAATTGGAATTATTAATCAACTGATACTTGGTTTCAGTTTAGAACTTAAAGCTGAGTTGTGTCTTCTCTTTTTTACACAGGTGATAGATGTGAAGTAAATATAGATGAATGCATGTCTACTCCTTGCCTTCACAATGGAAGCTGCATTGATGACATCAATTCCTATAAGTGTCGTTGCAGGAGAGGTTTTATTGGAACAAACTGTGAAGTAAACATTGATGAATGCCTGCCAGATCCTTGTCTTCATGGAAGGTAGCTAATTTTATTTAACTCTTCTTATCTCCAAGGTAATGTACATAACCAGCAGTATTTAAGACTTAATTATATGAGGAGTCTGACAAATGTAATTTAATGATGTTCTTTCATAAATTAAGAATGTAAGCACAGTTAAAACAACAAGTGTTGCCTGCTTTAAGCTATTGCAATATACTCAGCTTCTCTTTTATTGTCATTCATTAGTATAAACAACTTTTCAGCACATTTGGTTTAAATAAAATTTGTTTAGAAGCAAATCATGAGCTGCTACATGACAACTAATTGTAATGAGAAGATGCCTTTTAAGATGATATCCTTAGGAAACCATCAGCACCCATAATGCACACACTTCAAACGCACTATTAGAACTAATTAAAAGCACTGTAGATTTGAATGGTTTACATTAGACCACTGTTTTGAAATACATGGAATGATACTATCAATAATTAATTGACAATTACAGAGCTTCTAGCTGAATAGCACTACTTTGTGTTTCAGATGTACAGATCTCATAGATGGGTATCAATGCGCTTGTGAACCAGGATGGACCAGCTCAAGATGTGATATAAATATTAACGTAAGTCTTCCAATTTCTTTTTAATGATAAGGGAAAATGTACTAGGCCACTTGAAACTTCTTATTTAAGTAATTTATGAACAGGTGAGGTTATTGTATTGAAAATATATGACAGAAATTCAGTTGTTTCAAATCCATTCTGAAAAGCTCATTATTTGTTCTTTACTTTAAACTACATAAAAAAAGATAATTGAGAAAATGTCTAAAGAACTTCAAAGGTGAAGTTTGAATGATAAATCTGAAAATTTTCAGTAAGCAAAGCCACCATTACCTGAGGATCTTCCATCCCTCCATCAAGATGGATGACGTAACTACCTAATTTGCATTTTAAGTCCCATTTACCATAGCTTAAATGTGTAATCGAATATTAAATGTCAGGGTGAAATGTTCTACATGGGAAAGTAGGCATGAATCAAGTTTAAAATTTCAAAATCCAAGTAATTGTAGAATTCTATGATATAGCACCACCGCATACAAAATACACTGCCCACTTTCTCCAAAGTTCAAGAGTATATTTGTGTTGTTATGGAGAATGGCTGTGGATAAAAAGGTATCTGTATATACAAGATTCCCATGCTCAGAAAAAAAACCTTGTATAAGATGGCCACATCTCTCATAATAATAATGAGCAGTTCTTAAAATTTTGGGCACACCTTGATAAAATAATTGATTTAGATATTTTTCCAGTTTTGTGCCAAGCAGGATTTCATCAGATATTGGGATACTATGCTTTGAAAAGTTTTTGATCTCGTGGCATGAGATCTGCCTCCCTTTGGGCTACTTTGCTTCTAGGATTGTGCTTCTGAATTTCCAAAAACACATTCCAAAATGTGTTCTTTTTGACTTACAAATGCATATAGGGATCTTTGAAATTTTTTTTATATACAGCTAGACCTACGACGTAACTGAAAATACTTACTGTTACCTAAAGAAACTTTGGTCTATATTTTTCCTGCTGAACATGCGTTATAGTCTTACACAAGGATTAAATCTAGATGGAATATTATCTTCCAACTTCCTTTACAGAAAGAAAAAGCCAGAAAATAAGTAATTCAGCTCAACAGAGTATGGATAATGATATGGTATTGCAAATCTGTCTGATTACGAACTGTTCCCACTGCTAATGCAGATTATCTTTGGGTCTTATTTGCTCTAGGAACATGTCTGCTTTACACTTCCCTTCATTTTATGAGAATGGGAAATGATGTGTAGACAATTGCTCAAAATCATATTCAAAAGATAACCATTCCATCCTTAGGCATTTGAAAATACATAGATTGAAATTCATAGGAAAGAACCTCTCTCTATACACACATTTGACATACCAGTATGTCAGAACAGTGGCTTCACTGTTAGATATTTGTTCTGTTTGCATGCCCTGTGATTCCCAGATTAGACTATGCTGCCAGTGTCACATTTTTAATGACTCCAACACTGTATTCGCCATGCTCAGACGTAAACCATGCCTGTGCAAATCTTAAAGCTATCAAGAAGACTTTCTGACTGTGTAGGGGGGTGCACATCTGGATAGTCGTGGTAGACTCATGATTTGTAATTGTTTTGCTCTAGAATAACGTCAGCCAACTCCTTGTGAAAAAAAGAACTAGTAGTGAATGCCTGTAAATATACTTGGATATTTTATTACCTTGAAAATACTTCACTTTTTATTAAAGTTTACACAACTGCATCGGGCAACTCCCCAGCAGGCTGTGCTGACATTCAATGAGGCCTGGACAGGCTGGAGAGCTGGGCGGGGAGAAATTGAAGGGCAAGTGGAGAGTCTTGCATGTTGGCAAGAACAACCCCAGGTGCCAGTAGAGGTTGACGACCGAACTGTTAGAGAGAAGTGTAGGAGAAAGGGACATGGGGATCCTGGTGGACAGCAGGATGACCATGAGCCAGCATTGTGCTCTTGTGGCCAAGGAGGCAAACAGCATCATGGAGTGAATCAGAAGGGGAGTGGTTCTCCTCCCCTTCTACTCTGCCCTGGTGAGACCGCATCTGGAATATTGTATCCAGTTCTGAGCTCCTCAATTCAAGAAGGTCTCAGAACTGCTGGAGAGAGTCCAAAGCAGAGCCACAAAGATGGTGAAGAGAGTGCAACCTCTCCCTGTTGTAATTTGAACCCATTCTTGTTCTGTCATTAATTGCTTGTGAGAAGAGACCAGCACAAACCTCTCCACAACATACTTTCAGATAGTTCAAGAGAGTGTTGAGGTCTCCTCTCAGCCTCCTGTCTTACCTCATATCTATTTCCAGGACTAATGAAAAATATTCATTTCTGTAGGAAAAGAAATCTTAATTTTTAACATGCAATTGAAGGTTTTAAGACTTAACAGCATCAAATCAAACAGACATGGTATTTGGAAATGCAGTGGATTTTCACTGTTCCTATTTATTTGCTAGAACGTGTATACTCATTATTATTTTCAAGCTCTGCATTGTGACTTTGGACATTATTTAAGGTGATAAGTACATACAATTTAAGCTGGGATTTTTTAGGCAGAGAGACCTTACTTCCAAAGACAGATACGAGGAAGGTCCCACAGATTTGGGTAAGGGAACAGTAAGCCTTGAGGGAAGTGCTATTCCTTTCTAGGGTTATTGCTGCAGCCCAGATTTCAGAAAAATTCCCTGCTACCAGAACACTACACCATGCCAGGTGGGTTTTCTTAGGGGCAGCCACTCCCTTCCTAGTACAAACTACACCATGACATTGAGAAGATAAGAATTAATAAATCATTGTGCTCTGGTGAGTGTAGTGTATCTTGTCTTATACTTTGAACTAAAGTGTCTTGACAAAACCTACCCTTAAAAGAGCTGTCTCACTAGAAATCTTAATATTTGTTCACTTTTTTGCCCTAAATAGTCTTGCTATGCTAAGAAAATCAATGAGGACTTCCAGATACTGTAACAATAGTTTTGGAAAAGTCAGCAAATACCCATTCTGTTCCCTTGTCTTAAGTCTGTGTTTGCCTTTGATTTCGTTTACATTTCCTTTCTTTTACAGCCGCATGGAAACAAACACTTGCATTTAACTTATATTTGCCTACAATTTAGTTTGTAGAGCGTTATCCTAACTGTATTTAAAACCACATGAGGTGAAAGATCAAATATTGTTGACAGGTTTACGTGGCTGTCTCTAAGAAGTGAAGTTGGACTTTACCTCCAGCAGGATACATCTGAATTTGGCAATCCACATGGTCATTTTTGTAGAGACTTCCTCTGGGAGTTAAAATGCTTCTTAATATATAATATTTTTTGTGAGAATAACTTTATAGTGTTGTTCTATCTCTCCCCCTCTCAATTTTCTTGGTGATAATTAAAACCTAAGTACATTCAAATTTCCATAAAGTTCTGTAGCCTCTTATAAGAACAGCAGTCTCCCTTATGATAGCTTTTGATAGGTAGCAACAGGCCTGTACTCCATGAATTTGTCTCATAGTTTTTAACCCCTGTATAATTTATCTTCTTGGCAGTAGCAGGTAAAAATGAGGGATAGGATGTAATAATGGATTTGAAAATGAAAAGGTATATCCTTAAAATTCCATTGGTATTTTCCTTTGACTTGCCTTACCGTAAAGCACTTTGTCTAGTACTTGAATAGTTTCATACTCTTAATTTTTCAACATCCTATCTATTAAACAGATTCGCAAAAACTTGGCACAATGCTTCAGTCTCCCTGAGCCATAAATATAGGAATCATCAGCTGTCTAAGTCAAAGTCATCATTCCCCTCTCTGAAGACGTAAGGATAGCATGAGCAATTTTTCCTACAGCATTGCAGTGGGAATTCATGTTGATAGCTTGTCCATTATAACCTTTATAACTTTTTTCCAAGGTCTTTGCCTGTTAACAATGATTAAAGCACTTCAACGCCCCACAGGGTTTGGAATAAGATCATCTTTAACGTCACTGTTAGGAAATACTGATGAAAGACACGTGTGTGTTGCTTAATATAAGTAATCATAGAATCATCATGGATGGAAAGGACCTCCATGGTCATCAAGTCCAACCTTCATCCCAACAGCTCCTTAACCCCTATATCGTGGCTTCAAGTGCTACATCATTTTTTAAATACCTTCAGGCATGGGACTCCACCACCAACCTGGGCAGCCTGTTCCAGTGCCCAACCACTCTCTCAGTAAAGAGCTTCTTCCTAAGATCCAATCTAAACCTCCCCTGATGCAACCTGAAGCCATTTCTCCTTGTCCTGTAATTAGTAATTCAGAAGAAGAGACCAGCACTAGCATTGCTACGACCTCCTTTTAGGTAGTTGTAGAGAACAATAAGGTCTCCTCTCAGCCTCCTCTTTTCTAGACTAAGTAACCGCAGTTCCCTTATCACAAGGCATATTTTGTAGACCTCTCCCTATTCTCATTGTCCTTCTCTGGCACGGCTCGCGCACCTCAATGTCCTTATACTGTGGTGCCCAAAACTGGACCCACTACTCAAGGTACAGTCTCAAGAGTGCCAAGTACAGGAGTACAATCACCTCAATGTTGTATTCTGTTCAAATTTGTCTTACTAACCTGTCTCTTTTCACTGCAATAAGCCCTACTTCAAAAACTCATAAGGAATAATTGTATAAATTATGACTCAAAAACTTGTTTCAAAGTTTTAATAAAGGAAATTAGTGGGATTCACATACTTCTGGCTGTAAGATGGCCTGCATAAAAATGTTATTTCCATTTCTCCAAGATGAATTAGTAGAAACAAATGCAGTTTCAAGAGCAAGTAGGATTGTAATCAGAGGATGTCCCTATAAGCAAAAATTGCCCCACAGGAAACAAATCAGGCAATAAAAATATTGCAAACTATTAGTCTGATCTCCAGATTCAGTATCTCACACTTGCTGTCGGAATGAATGAATAAGTAATGTGTCTTAAAGCTGTGCAGTCAACACATTATTGTTTCTCTCCTCAGGAATGTGAATCTGCTCCCTGCCTTAATGGTGGCTCTTGTCAAGATGCAGTCAATGCATTTGTTTGCACTTGTGTGAGCGGGTACACGGGCAGGTTCTGTGAAGTTGACATTGACATCTGCAGTGAGCCCACACTGAACTCAGCTCTCTGTTACAATAGAGGGGTGTGCGTTGATGGACCTGGAAGAACTTTTCATTGCAGGTTAGTGTGAACACTGTCATTTAAATGCTTTACCTAGCACACATTGATTTGCTAAGATATCAGGGTGGTGGTGTTATATTCAGTATGTGAACTCATTTGGATTAGATGCTCATTTTAGGGCTCAAAAATATTGTTGTCTTAAACCACACACATTCCTTAGTAGGGTCCTTTCATCTGGAGAATTATCTTCTAGGCTTTTTCAGGACTATATGTGGAAACGTCTAACAAATACTGACCCAAACTAATTTTATGTCATTGTGTTTATGGACGTATTTGTGCTCAAATGTAAATATACATGTACATTTGTTTGTGACTCAGACTGCATTTATCATGTGGCAGCTGAGTTGTAGTGTATTTCTGCAAATCCTGAATCTGTACCAAGGAACTAACATGGGGTTAGCTGAACCCTCTGAAAGGGAAGATTCAAAGTAATTGACTTTGCTTGAGGTTGTGATCTAAGAAAGATGTTCCACTGTGTGACTGCAGATATTCTGAGGGTGGCGGACCGCTGAAACAGGTTGCTTAGAGAGGTGGTAGGAGGCCTCATCCCTGGAGATATTCAGGGTCAGGCTGGATGGGGCTCCAAGCAATCTGTTCTAGTTGGAGATGTTCCTTCTTGTTCTATGGGGTTGGACTAGAATGTCTTTGGGGGTCCTTTCCAGCCCAACACATTCAATGATTCTATACATTTAAATGTACACATATGTGTACTCAGTTATGTCTTTTACTCAAGGAGAAAATTAATTTACAATCAAATTTAGATGGCATGTAGTGCACACAGACATACCTCTACAAAGTTTCCTAGGATTCATCATCAACTTTAGCTGTTTAAGGCTTCTCACCTAATATGTGTAATCTTCTAGTTTATATACTTGCAATATAATGAAACTCCTTTAAAATTTAGCTAGTCTGTAGATGTGCCACATGTCTCAGAAAATGATGACAAAGAAATGGGAAGCTCCAAACCAGTTGTAGCAGTTCAGAGTCACAGAAATTCAATCTCATTGCCATAGCAACTTCCCAATGCCCCTGCAAACCATAGCACCCATGCAAAGCCTAGGAATGAAGCAGAGTGAAAAAAGGCACTTCAGAGTTGCAGACTATCAAATGTTTTTTGTTTCAGAAGAGCAGACTACACCTAAATAAAAGCAGAAGCAGGCTAGGCTAACACTTCTAGATATGAGATCACTGGGGAGAGTGACTGCCTGTCAAAAAGCTCTGGAAAGCTACCAGGTTCAGGCTTCTAGCAGTTACAGATATAGTGCAAATACTGGATCAGGGCTGAACACATTCTGCTGCCATTAAATTCCATGCTAACCTATATAGTGAGAATCTAGACATAACTATGTTAGAAGTATTTTCTTCCTTGATACAGCAGATATAACAAGATGTACTTAAAATCAGTATATGATTGCACCTATTGAGAACAGGGAATCTAAAATTAGCTGAATAATGATATATCTGGCAGAAGAGATAAAAACCAGACTTTGAAGTTATTGTAAAAGCCATGGCAGATGTAGTGAATGTAACAGACACTAATCAATACGATAAAAGAGAATCAGAAGGCAAAGGTGTCGTGTAATTTCAACATTTTTCAGCATCCTTGGCAAACCCATTTCATATAATTGAATAGAACTTGATTAGGGATAAAGATGGAAAAGAATTAGATAATTATGGAATTATTATCAGTGACAGAAAACACTGTGAGTGCTTCATACTGTTTCTGCCAAGAATGTACACTGTCTTTTCCTTTCCCTACGATTCCCAGTCAACTAGATTACAAAACAAACCATCATGCCACCATATATAGAACCCCATCTTATAGACAGAAATGTCTTTTAGCAGAACTGTACATTCATTCCTTCATCCCAAAGGAAATACACCTTTTCTTTGAAACTCTTCCTGTCAGCTATCCCTCCAGGCAATAATCAAAAGGTTCTTTTGTACCTCAAATGGCTTCATTTACACAGCAGTAAATTTTGCTGGACCCAATTTTGCTGGACTCATTTTGCCCCTGAAGACCCAATGAGTGACCTGCTGGTCAAGTGTTCATTTGGAGAATCACTCAGGTCTTATGAAGTTTTTAACACAAAATGCATGCTTCTGTTGGAAAATGGCTAACTGAAAGGCAGTGAGGCTGGGGAAGGGTCTGGAGGGAAAGTCTGATGAGGAGTGGCTGAGGGAGCTGGAGCTGTTTAGCCTGGAGAAAAGGAGACTCAGGAGGGGTTCTTCTTCCTCTCTACAGCTCCCTAGAAAGAGGTTGTAATCAGGTGGTGATCAGGCTGTACTCCCAGGTAACTAGCACCAGAATGAGAAGGCAGGGCCTGAAGCTGTGCCAAGGGAGGGTTAGGTTGGATGTTAGGAAGCCCTTCTTCACAGAAAGTGATTGTGTGATTTCACTTACCAGTTGATGGACAGCTTACAAAGTCTAACCAAAGTTGCAGCGCACACAGTACTCAGAGCTTTGTATCTAAGTATCTCACCGAGATCCATATAGGAAGAAAGCAATTTTATCCTATAGAAAGAGTGACTCCAATTCACTGTTACGTAAGAATATCCTAAAATAGACAAGTCATAAAACAATAGATCATCACTTTTGTATGTACTGTAATTATGTACTTGGCACTCCCTTCCTCTGTCTCCTCTATATGAAAACAGATGCCCTTCCATTTCTGTGTAGATAATGAGAATGGTTATGCGTGACTTGTTTATTGCATAATTGACTGCGTAGTTCTTTACCTTTAGCAAAGCATGAATATTTTAAGGTTTGTGCAATGTGTATAGATCACGTTACATAAAAATACAAGGATGGATACACAGGTTCAAGCCGAGAGCCATCTAACCCTGCATGCTTTCCCAGCAGTGGCCATAAGGGAATTGTCAGGAAAGAGTATGAAAAGTGCATGCATATCATGCTCCCTTAAATGGGGGGTTTCTTGAGTGTTTTGTAGTTTTTTCAGTCTAAGTCAGTGGATCTCTAAGTACTTACACAGTTTTCTCTTGAACCTATATAGGTTCTTCTTTGAGAAGGGGCTTTGATTAGGCTATCTCCAGAGGTCCATGCCAATGCCAACTCTTCTGTGACAATAGCATTCATAAAACAGACTCACAGGACCAGCTTGTGTATGAGAAAGTGCCTTCCTTTTCTAATTTAAACACTGCTGCTGCTAGCTTTTTCTCATGTCCTCTAATTCTAGTGTGGAAATGAAGAATGAAAACCCGATGCCACAACATAATTTTCTTGCATTTGTGGGCCACTGCTATGTTGCCCTGTGGTCCTTTCTTTTTGCATTAAAGATTTCTAGTTTTCTCAGTCCTTCCTTCTTCAGACACTACCCCAAATCCTAGTCATCCTTGTTGCCCTTTTCCAAAGCTTTTTAATTTCTGTTTTGTCTTTACTGAAAGAAGGCAACAAGAAGTATAAATGTTATCCAAACTATGGGCCATCCGTTGCTTTATACAGTCATAATATTTTCATTCTCCTTCTCTATTCTTTCCGTAATAGCGAAAGCTATCATGTCATTAGTGCTGGGAGGAGAAGGAACTCAGGTTCTATTCCTAAATTGGCTTATCATTAAAGTACAGTTTCCATGGAGAATGGTTAGATAAAGGTGACATGTACCACTCCATGCATAGTAATTTGCTATAAATACATCTATATATGTGACTTTTCATTAAATTGCACTTCTTTATTACATCAAAACCCCACTCTAAATGTCAGAGCAATAAGAATAGGTAACAATGTTAACAATTTCTAACAATTTGTTCCATTTCTTAACAACAAATGCATGTGTCACCACATGAAAAACACTAACTGTAGTACTATCGAAAGAAATAGTGTAATAAAAATTCATATAATGTACTGCCTTTTTCTTACTTTCTGGATTTATAGCAAAATTCTTATACATGTGACAAGTTTATAAGGGAAAAATGAGCACACACGTAATTGTCTTTACTTTGTGCTCATATGGACAACTAATTCAATAAACTGCTTATACTGACTGGTAATCCTAACAAATCTCTACACATTCAACTAGAAGCAGAACTGTAATAATGGGAATGTTAATACATAATTTTAAAAGTAGTTCTCCGAGTGAATTATAGCTCTCTACTCTAGAAATCATGTAAAGAAGCTGCTTTGATTCTCATATTGTGCACACTTTCTCTAAGTTTTGATTAATATATGACTTACTCACTATTCAGATTGGATCAAATTGATTTCGAATCATAGAATGGCTGGGGTTCGAAGGGACCTTAAAATCATATAGTTCCAACTCCCCTGCACAGGCAAGGACACCTTCACTAGATCAGGTTACTCAGGGCACCATCCAACCTGGCCTTGAACTCTTCCAGGAATGTGGCAGCCAAAACTTCCTTTGGCAACTTGTTCCAGCATCTCACCACCCTCACAGCAAATAATTTGTCCCCTATGTCTGTTGTCGAGTGGCTGTGACTCAACAACCTGTGTTAAAGCCTGTACCCCTGTGAATTGGCTCGACAGCCTCCAGACGACCCATGAGCCCAGCTCTTTCTAGCCCCGCTCTCATCCGGACCACCTGCATACCATTCAGGACCAATATGATCAGGCAGCAAATGGCGTTTATTACAAGTAACACACACTTAATATAGCCTTATTGTTTTCATAAGACCCCCAATAGCCTTTACCAGTGTTATCTGTTCTGTATTATTTTCTTTTCTCTGCCCAATGGACTCTTGGAATGCATTCTTCTTTCCTTATTTGGTCTCTTCTGTGCCTTCTTATCTTCAAGGACAGTTTCTCTGCAGAGACTGTGAAGCCGAGAGGCCCTGACTTTGTTTTATGGTCATTTGCTGCTTTCTTATGAGCACTTATTTTAGCACTACTACATATGTCAAACCTCAATCTCCTCTTTTCAAGTTGGTAACCCTTTCCTATTTTGTTCTTGCTACCACTTGTGCCAAAACCCCTATCCTGTAGAGGCATATTAGTTGAACTTGGGAGTAGAACAGCTAAGGGTTTAGCGGCCTTGTCCTTGAGGTTACTACAGGACACAAGTGTGGTTGACGAGTCAGCAGGAATGAGGAACTTTGGAGAAAATGAAACTAAGGTCTGAAAAACAGGATGCCTGTGCCGATAAAGTGAGCCAGTCGCATGTTAGTATAGAACATGTGGACAGTGCGTGAAAAGTGCTTTTATCCAATCCAAACATGCATGATCAGTGCATGCTATTACATCAGCCCTATTATAGTGTTTATAAGCCTTCTGTTTGGAGCATTAAAGCATCGACATTCTCACATCATATTGGTGTCTTGTCGTCCGTCCTCTCACGAAACGCTACATCACCCCAGCTTTCTTGTAGCCCCCTTTAGAGATTGGACAGCTGCTAGAAGGTCACTTGGGAGCCTCCTCTTCTCCAGGCAGAACAACCCCAACTTGCTCAGCCTGTCCTCATAGGGCAGGTGCTCCAGCCCTCTGATCATTTGCGTTGCTTCCTCTGGACCTATTCTCGAACCTCTCTGTCCTTCTTATGTTGGTGACTCCAGAACTGGACACACAGTCCTCCAGATGGGGTCTCATCAGGGCAGAGTAGAGGGGGAGGGCATATTGCTCTTATGTTGTTCTTTCAGTATGGTATTGCATGAAAGGCAGAGGAATATATCATAGCTGTAGAGAAGCAATAGATGCATTTCCTGTCCTTTTGCATATTGCTAGTGATATCTACCATGGTAGAAATGCATCTAGTTAATATTTCCCATTCCCTTTACCATTTCACCATTCTAAAATTAAACAGTGCCATTCACTTTGCTGGAGAATTATCTGTGTCTGCAAAAATGCATACAACAGGCTGGAGACTGACCCGTTGGAGAGTAGTGTAGAAGAAAGGGACCTGGGAATTCTGATGACCAGCAGGATGACCATGACCCAGAAATGTGCACTTCTAACCAAGAAGGCAAATGACATCCTGGGCTGGATTAGAAGTGGGATGGTTAGTAGATGAAGAAAGGTTCTCCTTCCCCTCTACTCTGCCCTGATGAGACCACGTCTGGAATCTTGTGTTCACAAATACGGCAATGGGAGTGGAGCATCTCCATGATGAGGAAAGGCTGAAGGAGCTGGGCCTCTTGAGTTTGAAAAAAAGGAGACTGAGAGGTGACCTCATTAATTCTTATAAATATGGAAAGGGCAGGTGTCTGGAGGATGGAGCCAGTGGCTCCAATGATAGGACAAGGAGCACTGAGTGTAAGATGGAACATAACATGTTCCGCATAAATACGAGGAGGAACTTCCTCCCAGTGAGGGTGACAGAGTCCTGCAAGAGGGTGCCTGGGGAGGTTATAGCGTCTCTTTCTCTGGAGATGTTTAAAACCCACCTGACCATGTTCCTGTGCAACTTGATCTAGGTGATCCAGCTGTGGCAGGGAGATTGGAGTAGATGAGGTCCCTTCCAATCCCTGACATTTTGTGATTCTGTGATTTAGGACAAATTACCCAGCTACCTTGTTCCAGAATAAGCCATTTTATATATTTAGTTACATTTTAATTTGGTTTTTTTTAATATTCTGGGATGTCATTTTTTATATAAGCCTTTTAAAAATTCATTGCTCTAAGTCATGTAGAATGCCTCCACTCTGTGTATATATTTCACTTGTGTTTTGGTTTTCTAAGTTGTTTTCTGACTTCATAGAACAGAAGACAAACAAGAATCACTACTGGGAACCACTTTAATGTCCCCATTATGTTAGGTACAGTAACTGAACAGTTCGTGATGTGTCTGTAACAGAATATTTCTGGTTTTTTGTAGCCACAAAAAGAGAATAATTAATTCAACATTACTCAACCCATACATGCCCAATCAAAATCCAACATCTGGAACAAGATTTAAAATTTCACAGTTCTTTAAGATGGAACACACTGCTTCTTTATTCAGGATCCTTATGGAATACTATATATATATATACACAATAAAAATAATGCTATGTAGATAATCTATGTACTAGATCTATAATATACAATATAATTACATATATACTGAAACATACAGAACTGATTCTAACATGTCACCTTTCTTGTATTTGCTATTACTCTTCAAAACTTTGTGATACTTAAGGCATTCTCCTACTTTCTTTTAATGTCTAAATTATGTATTTCAAGTGTGTAGTGTAGACCCATAGAATCATTCAGGTTGGAAAAGACCCTTGAGGTCACCAAGTCCAACCAATAACCCTACTCTTCCAAGTTCACCACTAGACCAAATCTCTAAGCACCACATCTAAGCAATCCTTAAACATATCCAGGGATAGTGATCCAACCTCATTCCTGGGCAGTCTATTCCAATGTCTGACCAGTCTCTTTCAGCAAAAAAATATTTCCTAATGTCCAGCCCAACGCTCCCCTGGAGCAGCTTGTGGCCATTCCCTCTTGTCCTGTCACCAGTTACTTGTGAGAAGAGACCAATACCTGCCACTCTACAATGTCCCTTAAGGTAGTTGTAGAGGGTGTAAAGGTCTACCCTCATGCAAATGACATACATGTTTCTGACAGTGACTTAATTGTATTAGAGTGATTGTTGAAAAAAATAGTGATAAATGTAATATAAAATTGATACGATTTTTAAAAGAAAGTTCTCTAGTTGTTTACACTCAAATTGCTTCAAGTAGAAGTAATTACAGGAATTACTTCTGCTCAGGAAATGCTCAGGAAGCGTCGCTAGAAATAAGTAAAAAAAAAATATTGTCAAAAAATCTTCCTGAAGATTTGACTGTTGCTGTAAAAGGGTTTTTTTTTTTTTCCCATTGTTAATTTTCAACACCTTTCTGTCTAATGTTGATGCATAGGCTGAAAACAGCTTGACAGTGTAGCGGCAGTTACTGGATTGGTACCTCCAACGAGACTGAAGCACTTGTACTGGGCATTCTCTCAGAAAATGACATCATTTGATGTGTTAGGTAAAAAGTACAGAGAGTGTTCTTTGCTCTGCAGTCCAGCTTTTCTGTCAAAGCTTCATTAGATGTCTAATAAAAGGTCTATACCATCTTGTGAAATTAAGAAGGGAAATAGTAATAAATTCATAGATACCTTGGCTAGGAGGTATTTCTGTAGGTCATCTTTTTCAGACTTTGGACTATTGTCAGTACGTCATTGCTTTGTCTAGATAAATCCTGAAAGCCTCCAGAGAAGGGAATTCTGCAGTGTTTTTGAATTTTTTTCCAGATATCCAGCCTAAACATGAGCACTATTTGTGATGTTTAGTCCTTACTCTGATAGACTTAATTTGTATCATCTTTGTAATACTTCAAGTAGTTGCACGTTGTTATTTGAGCACTTACTTGCCTTCCCTACACAAGACCAAACAATAGTTCCCTTAGCTTCTCAATGTAGGTCACGTTGCCTGTGTGTCTGATTATATTGAATTGGACTCCCTTCTGTTGCTTATCTGGAGGGGAGGCAGGGACTGGGGAAAATGAAACTAGATATAGTATTCCAGATGATAGATGTTTACTCATCAGCTCACAGCTCATTCTGTAGCATAACCTCACTCTGTCTCAACCTGAGTTCTGCAGCCCTTCTTATTGAGTTTCATGAGGTTTCTGTGGGCTCAGCCCTCAAAATGTTGGATTAAAACTGTTTTATTCAGAGTTATTCAGGTTGGTCAAGCAATATTTACTGTTGGTAAATACTTACTAAATGCTCCTGTTTAACTTCCTGTCCGTGATATGTTTGGAGATAAGTTCCAAGAGGCCATGGCTGTGACCTTTCCAGAGACTGAGATCGAGCTGATTGGCCTATAGAGTCCCAGTGTTCCTTCCCACTTATTTTTTTACAGGTAAACATAATATTACTCTTTTCCTAGTTAGTAAATAGCCCAAGGTCATGGACACCATTAGTGTTCATGTTGTTGTAAGCACTACAACAGCTATTACTTTTTCCTGTCAAACTGGCTTGTTTTCTTTAATTTGCTGTGGGTGGGTGGCCACTGATGTGAACACAGCAGCGAGGCATCTCTTTTCATTAGTCATTCTATCATTTACACTAACAACAGTTGTGAGACTTTGGGTAAACACCCTTTAAAAACTGGCAGTCTGCACCACAAGTTAGAAATAGCCCTAAAATGCTGGTACAGAAATCATTCTGGTCTAACAGCTGTTCCCTTAACTGTGTCCTGTGCTTAGTAAACAGCCACTGAAGGCAGTCCAGATGAAGGTGGTGTGCTACTTAATGGAAAGAAGTGTTCTGTCATGTAGTGCTGCCTTTGCAGTCATGGCCACTGGTCCCAAAAGTCCCTGTAGAAGAACCCATTGTGGTGTTCTGAAGGTTTGCATCCACTTCTTATTTTGCTGGTTTTGTTGTGTTGTGTTATGTTGTGTTGTGGAGTCTTTTTTTATCCAACTGATAATTATTTCATGGCACTTGAAATTGAGTTGTTTGGAATGTTATTGCTCCAAGGCAAGTGTTCCAGAAACAGTTATTTAATCTTGCTGTCGTCTTCTTAGGGTTTAGATTGTACCTCTCTGAATTCATGGGTATTGCATGCAATACTGAGTCCTACATCAAGGAGACTGAGGGGTCATCTCATTAATATTTATAAATATGGAAAGGGCAGGTGTCAGGAGGATGGAGCCTGGCTCTGCTTAGTGACATCCAATGATAGGACAAGGGGCAACAAGTATAAGCTGGAATATAGGAAGTTCCACATCAGTATAAGAAGGAACTTCTTCACAGTGACGGTGACAGAGCACTGGAATGGGCTGCTCAGAGGGGTTGTAGAGTCTCCTTCTCTGGAGATGTTTAAAACCTGCTTGGATATGATCCTGTGTGACTTGATCTAGGTGATCAGTGATCCTGCTGTGGCAGGGGGGAATTGGACTGGATGATGTTTTGAGGTCTCTTCCAATCCCTAATGTTCTGTCATTCTGTGATTCTTGTCCACCTTCTGTGTTTTCTCTGGTCTACCTCCAGCAGTTAGCAGTCATGATGTTACAGACCTTGTAGAACCTAGAAAGGTTTAATTTCATACAGGATAAGCCCCAGACGGACCATTGCTAAGTTACTGGGGTCTTTGCCGCGCCGGGGTCGTCTTTGCTGCTCCCTACTGGTTACAGGAGTGGAGCAGACCCGACCCAGTGAACCCTCTCTGTCTCCGGGGAGGGAGCCGCTGGAAGCCATCTTCCCCCTGCACCGCCCCAGGAAGCAGGGTGGGGGTTAACATGGGGCTGCAGCCCCCATGCTGGGCTCAAAGCCGTCAGCAAAAAGAGGCAGGACCGAGACCACTGTCCCCTTTTATCTGCTCACCTAGCAACACCCCTTAAGGGCAGGTACTTGTGACAGTGTCACCTCCCCCCAGGACAGGTCACTGGAGGGAAGGGGGTCCTCTCAAAGCAACAGAACGTTTTCTTTTCTTCATGAGAGCACAAATCTGTGCATCTGAAAATTCTGGTAAACTTCAACACTATAAATAGTTGAAAGGGTGTGTGTCAGAAGCATGGAGCCAGGCTCTTCTCAATGTCATCTAGTGATAGGACGAGGGGCAATGGGTGTAAGCAGGAACATACGAGGTTCCTCATAAATATGAGAGGGAACTTCTTCACAGTGAGGGTGACAGAGCACTGGAACAGTCTGCCCAAGGGAGTTGTGGAGTCTCCTTCACTGGAGACATTTAAGATCCGCCTGAATGTGTTCCTGTGCAATTTGGTCTAGGTGATCCTGATGTGTCAGGGGGATTGGACTAGATGATCTTTCGAGGTCCCTTCCAATCCCTAATGATTCTATGATTCTGTGATAAAGAAAAGCTACTCGCTGGTAAGACTTTTCAGCGTTTTCATTTTTTAATACATCTGGGTGGTAAAGTGCGTTCTCATTCAACCTTGCTGTTCTCCCTCTATGGTTTTCAGAAGGGAACACTAAGTACAGTGTTATATTTACTTTGATTTTGAAATGTTAGCACATTGAAGGAAGCAAACATAAAATTAATTAAGAAACTTTCTTGGTTTTTCCTCCCCTGGCTAATTAGCATTGAAAGTTCCCTAATTTTCAATTACTTTTTAAAATAATTATTTCAGGGAGAAAATGGGAGCCAACATTGTGCTCTTTAGAACAATATCCAGCAATACCTGAACCTGTGTTAGGTAGATACTGTAGAAGAGTGGACTCCGATTATATATTCAAACAATATATGTTCAAGCAATATGTGCTAAAGTCACGATGAAAATCATGATCTCCATTTAAACTAACATTGTTTTATATTATGGATTATTCTGACCTCTTTTTTCTGGTCTATCACACTTATTTGAAGTAGCCTTTGAAACTGAGCAAGAAGAAAACTGTTGCCTTATTTTGCTTTATTTAGCAATGTATTCTGGCTGAATTTCACAAGTCAGACAGCCGTGAATTGTCTGAGACAATCATACTGATAAAGCCCTTCACTGAAGAGACACATACTTGCAAAAGAAACTGTCTTCACCATAATTAAACAACCTTCTTGAATGACAAAAGCCAATACCAGGAGAGTAGTTTTTGTGTATTAATTACTTCTACGCAAAGTTTTTTGTCCCCCTAGTTTTGTTGGATGGAAATGTGATTTATTTTCTCCATGTTCATCACATCTATGCCAGCAGAACATTCGAAGTTCAGCCTCAGCCATTTTGTCTTTTTTTCTCAGGCTGTCTGATAAAATAATAACTGAATGTGAATAAGAGCTAGGTTCAAACTGCTGCCAAAATAGCATCTGCAGTAGCAGTTTAAGCTGCACTGGGAGTGCTTGGGAGTAGCCAGAGCAGTTTTAGTAGCTGGGGGGGAGGACATGCCTATCTCTAACCATCTGCAGAGTGCAGACCTGGCATAGGCCATGCAAGAGTTTCTTCAGGACTGAGAAAGCTATGACTACGAGAGCAAAGTCTGTGACTGTCATTTGGGTATAGTCTGAGCAGTGCAGCTCTGTGTCAAAATACACTTTCTCGAAGAGTCATCTATTGAGTCCAATGTGTAACTAAACCTACAGAAAGATATGCAAGAAATACAGACCAGAGATTCAGGTCACAGTCTTGCACACAGAGTGTATCTGTGTATACGTCTGTCTCCCTTACATAAAACATACCAATGGCCGGTGTCAAGACAAAGTCAAGTGGCTAAGGTATAAAAAATGTTGTGTATGTTCACAAGAATACAGTCTTTGTGCAATCCCATTATATGTTCAACAGTGCTTCAGGTATACAGGCTGAGGGAGCTGGGGCATGAAGGGGGCCTACAGAAAAGATGGAGAAGGGCCTGTAATGGTAGGACAAGGAGCAATGGCCTGAAGCTGAGCTCAATTGTATGAGGTTTAACAAGGCCAAGTTGCCGAGTCATGCACTTCAGTCACAACAACACCTCGCAACGCTACAGGCTTAGAGAAGAGTGGCTGGAGAGCTGCCTGGTGGAGAAGGACCTGGGGGTGTTGATTGACAGCGAGCTGAACATGAGCCAGCAGTGTGCCCAGGTGGCCAAGAAGGCCAGTGGCATCCTGGCATGTATCAGAAACGGCGTGACCAGTAGGAGTAGGAAGGCGATTGTGCCCTTGTACGTGGCACTCGTGAGACCGCACCTCGAGTACTGTGTCCAGTTTTGGTCACCACAATACAAGAAGGACATTGAGGTGCTGGAGCGAGTCCAGAGAAGGGCAACCAAGCTGGTGAAGGGGCTGGAAGACATGGC